>VUQH01010922.1:35502-50636 GCA_015106775.1 Etroplus canarensis
TTATATGGACTATATAGAAACATTAAGTATGGAGGATAGAAAGAGATACAATGAGAAAATTGGCGTAATAGGTGTAGATCCATATTCATTAGCAAAGGAAAAGCTGAACCATGAAGTTTCAGCATTGCCACCTATTCAGTACTGTGATGTGTACCATTATCTTGTGTTGGCACGCAGCTTTTATACCAGCGAGCGATTCCAGTCCTACAAGTCACTGGAGGCGTACAATCAGTTTGTTAATAATTGGGTTGGCAACATTTCCTCAAGTGTCCTGAATGCACAGCTGCCTACAGCTTGCCTATAGCCGTGGCAGCCGCTTGTATGTTGTGACGTCATGTGGGAACTATGTATAGTCACTTGGGCAAGTCACAGAGCACTGTGTTTTTTTTTTACTTCTCTAGTACAACAGTGATGCAGGTGGATGCCTCCCTTGTGGCCTGGATTTTTGACTACTTTACTGACAGTCCCCAGGATGTGTGTCTGTAGTACTGGGTGTCAGACAGTGTGGTCAGCAACACTGGAGCCCCGCCGGGGACCACTCTCTCTCCCTGTCTCTTCACACCACAGACTTGACCTACTGCACAGAGACTTGCCACCTTCAGAAGTTTTCTGATGACTCTGCAGTAGTGGGGTGTATTTGAGAGGGTGATGATGAAGAGTATACGACTATGGTGGGCAACTTTGTCATGTGGTGCGAATCATCTGCAGCTTAATGTGACAAAACTAAAAAACTGGTTGTGGACATGCAAAGGACCAAAACACCAGTGACCCCTGTTTCAATTCAGAGGATCTGTGTGGAGATAGTGGAGGACTGTTGATACCTTGGTGTTCACATTGTTCACGTCACAATAAACTGGACTTCATTAAACACACAGACGCTATCTACAAGAAGGGCCAGAGCTGTCTCTGTTTTCTGAGATGATTTAGGTCTTTCAGTATCTGCTGGACGATGCTCAGGATGTTTTATGAGTCTGTAGTGGCCAGTGCCATCCTCTATGCTGTAGTGTGCTGGGGGGGGGGCAGATTGAGGGTAGCAGACACCAACAGACTCAACAAACTGATCTGCAAGGCCAGTAACGTCATGGGCGGGGAGCTTGACTTTCTGACAGTGGTGTAGAAATGAGGATGCTGTCCAAGTTAAAGAAAATATTGGACAGTCCTTCACACTCTCTCATGACATGCTGGACAGGCACAGAAACACGTTCGTCCGCAGAGTCATCCCACCACGATGCACCACAGAACGACACAAGAAATCATTCCTACCTGTGACTATGAAACTCTACAACTCAACCCTTTAACACCTGTACTTATTTCTTATATGGCCATATGTAGTATTCATGTGACATAACACACTTTTTACATTAAGGTTCATTTATTTTTTTAAATTTCATTTTCTTTCATATTTATATATATTTACTATTTTACTGTTTTAACTTTGAGTGTTTATGGGACATCGCACTTCTTACATATAGGTTTTTACTGTTTCATTTTCTTATCTTTCATATCTATATATAATTATACCAACTGTAATATCTGTAGCACAAGCAGTTTCCTCCCAGGGATTAATAAAGGATTCTGATTCTAATTCTGATATCCTTGAAGGGTTGCATAGGTCTTTATGTGCTAGCCAGCGGTACCCTGACTGCTGCTAGGTATCAGGAGGAAATCCTCAGACCCACTGTCAACCCTTGTGCTGGTTCAGAGTAATGCTCAGCCTCATCTGGCCAGATTGCATAGGCAGTTCCTGGTTGATGAAGGCATTGATGCCACTGACTGGCCTTCACCTTCCCCAGACACCATGAACTGTATTATCAGGAGCATGCCCAGATGTTGGGAGTGCGTACAGGCATGTGGCGGCCATAAACATTACTGAGCCACATTATAGCGCGTGCTGGATCAGTCTGTGATTTCAGTTTTTAACTCTGAAAGCTGATGTGACTTGGAATCCAGCCTTCAAAGAATTGATGATTATGGTTTCCACTGACCATTGTTACATCATTTTGTTCTCCACAAATTACACAGTGTATAGCAGTAAAGATTTTCAACCTGAATGTTTCCCCCATCAAGATCCAGTGTGTGATTTAAGTGGTCTCTTAATTTTTTGAGCAGTTTGAACTTAGTTGTTCAAAATCTTAGTTGGTAACCTGTGAGAACAAACTGTTGCTGTTATTGTTATCAACCCAAATAGTTTTCTGAAGTACCTTTTATTTAATTCCTTGCACCAAACTAGAAGCAGCTGTTGATTTCAGACCCACAGAAATATAAGTATTATAGTCTTTGCTCTTAAAATCAGAACCCACAAAATCTTACAGAAAGTTTCCACTATAGTAAGCTAACTAAATCTAATTGCAGTCTGATTTTTTTTTTATTGCAATAAATCCTGCCAATATGTTTTGGGAACTGTGGTTATTGATGCTGTTCTATTCTGAATGATTCAATTAAAACATCTATGCTATGTTTTTCTCTCAGGCCTCCAAGCAGCACAGGCTAAAGCGATACCACAGCCAGACCTATGTAAATGGCTCTAAGTGTGACCTAAACGGAAATCCCAGAGAGACTGAAGTTCGGGTGAGATATTTAAATTTGGGGCAAATCCCACATAGTGTGAGTCAATTTGTATGTTTCACTTCTTTCATTTAAGTCATGGTTTCCATTTTGCTCATTCAAACACTTATCCATTTATATTTAAAAGTGTGGGTACACCTGGGCAGATGTACAAGTTATTTTTGAAATGACAACATGTGAAAACACCCAGATATAATATCAGATATAACACAGATCTCATAAAGTTTTTTCTTTGAACATCAATACTCAGATATGTTTTATATTTTATTTAAAGGGGGCAATGCACATGGGTAATTCCATGTAAAATAAATCAAATCTGAGAAAAGTTCACATCTAATCACCTTAGAATCAGCTGATTGTTTTTGTTCTCTAACTTTAGTATATTTGATGAAGGCATGTAAAATTTAACTTTCATACTGTAGAAAAATTTAGCTTATCTGGTTAATTAGCTCATGCCACATTGTCTGTCTGTGCTAGAGTATTTGTCAGAATTTAGTGAAATTTGTGCACCTTGCTCACCCAATGGGTCTTCTCACAAACTACACTCAAACTCAAGGTCATAATTGTCATTTTTTGGGCACTTTTCCATTTTCACAAGAACCACTATTTCAAAGAGAATTGGTCTGTGTTGTAATGTTTGTAAAATGAGTGTTTATGTGTGCCCCTCTGCGATCTATAAATGCTTTCATTAGGTTTATTTATGGCATAATAATGTCTTAAGCTAGGTTAGGACCAGTAAAGAACTGGGGCGTTTGGGGCTGTTTGTGAGCCCCTTTGACTTCTCAATGGGTATAATTCAGTGAACCGATGACAAGAAAACTTCTCACTTTCTTTCTGTACTTTACATTACAATAACCTATGAATTGGGATTCCTTGATTCATTTATGTTTTAGTTTGAATTATAGGACCTTGAAGTACACAGGGGTGGATTGAAAGTGGGTGCTTTTAAATTTTTTAGCCCTTATAACATCTGAAGCACAAGAGTTAATCATTTCAGAAATTTTCAAGGCTGAAAAACACATTTAAGCTCTGTTTAAAAAAACTGCATCCAAATTAATTGTACACCTACTACAAGCGTCACAATATAAAATCGCAATTATTTTCAACATATTTTTTTGTTATAACCAACTTTGAGCATCAGTATCACGCAATATACAATAGTTTCAATAGCAAAATGGCACCATATTTAATGTCTGTGATGTAGAGTAATAGAAACAATCATTGGTACCCTGGATGTTTTATCTATTTTCTGATAATTTTTTGAAAAAACCTTAAAAACTGCACTCTGACTAAAATATCAAGGCTCACATCGCCATTTGTGATAGATGGCTGATCAAAACCAGTAATAGCATATGAAAAGTCTTCCTTTTCTGTCCAAATAATTCTGATGGGGTCAGATTAGAGGCACTTGCTGATGTAACTTACATGAGCATTTGGATCCATTATGTAAATGTGCCAGATTTAGCAATTCTTATTTTGGTTGCTCCTGTTAGGGGTTGCCACAGCAGATCATCTCCCTCCATCTCACCCTATCCCTTGCAATTTCCTTCCTGGGATTAATTAAGTATTCTGATTCTTATTCTGATTCTGATCCTCATCTGTCACACCAACCCTCTGCATGTCCTCCTTCACTACGTCCATGAAACTCTTCTGTGCTCTTCCTCTTCTTCTCTTGCCTAGTAGCTTGATCTTTAACATCCTTTGTCTAATATATCTACTATCCCTCCTCTGCACAAGTCCTAGCCATCTCAACCTTGCCTCTCTAACTTTATTTCCACACAATCTGCAAGACGGCAATAAATGGAAATTAGAAAGTTTTCTAGTGACAACAGATTCTAGATATTCACATGCATGTATCTGTTTAAAGAGATAAGGCTTTAACCGACTCTTTAGCTGTTTTAACACAGATTAAGATGATCAGATCATGATAATTCTTGAGCTAATAAATTCTCTGTTTACACAAACATTGCAATAAAACTGATTGTTCTTGGAATCCTAAGCAACCAACTGAAGATCTGAAAATGAAAGTCTATCGGGGTCTGAGGAAGAGTGATTAGCAGAAAACCTTAACTGTGATATGAGGTAAAAGTATTTAAGTTTGGGGTTATGTAGCTGTCAGTGACACTGAAAATGTTGCACAAATAGAAACAAAATTGTAATCGCATGACCTTTTTTATGTAAATGTCTGTCTGTGAAAAATTTAAAAGTGTGAGGAGGAGGCTGACTTTTCATCTGACTTGAACACAATCTAATATAAAAATGTATAAAGACAGCATAAAGTCATCTAACAGCTTGAAGCGACCTGGAAGAAAGAAGGTGACTTTAAGCTGTCTAGTTAAGTCAAATTTATTTATATAGCACATTTTAAAACAACCTTAGCTGACCAAAGTTCTTTACATCAGTTAAAAAGGAAACTCGGTGCTAATAAAACTAACATATTTAAAGTGTTAGCACATAAAATAAGTACAATTATTAGAATAACAATAAAATCAGAATAAGACAGATAATAAAATATATGCAAATTGTAAAAGTAAAATTAAAATAAAAGCTAAAAGGCCAAAATAGCTTGCCTAGCTGGGATTAAATACCATAGTAAAACGATGAGTTTTTAGTAGTGATTTAAAATGTTTTAAAGCCTGTGCAGCTCTAACCTGATAAGGTAGACTGCTCCACAGTTTGGGTCCCACTACAGAAAAGGCTCTATCCCCACAAGTTTTGAGTCGAGCTTTGGGAATAGCCAGAAACAGCTGGTTAGCTGTCTACAAAGTTTTGTTTATCTAAGCTGTGATAGATGAGGTGATAGGTATGTATTAATTTATCAAGGTGTCCAAATGTTTGCACACATTAATAGCATGTAACAATGCATTCATGTTTTGTTGCCCAAACATTTGCGTCATTTGGTGGCTCAGGCGGTAGAATGGGTCGCCTTTCAACACGAAGGTTGGCGGTTCGGTTCCTGACTTCTCCAGTCTACATGTCGAAGTGTCTTTGGGCAAGACACTGAACCCCAAATTGCTCCTGATTCATCCATCGGAGTGCATAAATGCGCTTAAGGCTTAGAATAAAGCACTGTGTGAATGGGTGAATGAGGCTTGTAGTAAAAAGTGCTTTGAGCGCTCAGTTAGAGTAGAAAAGCACTATATAAGAACCAGTCCATTTATAAATTTGCATGTTGTATCTATATGTCACAGATACGCTTACATACTTTTACTGTGTTATTTCCAGTTTGTGTGTGAAGAGGGCTCGGGTGACTACATAGCCCGAGTAGATGAGCCTCAGTCGTGTCACTATGTACTGACAGTTCACACTAGTCGCACCTGCCAGCATCCGTTCCTGCGGCCCCCCTCCACTGCCAAGCCACAGGGTATTGTGTGCCAGCCAGCACTAAGTGCCCAACAGTACATGGATTACGTCAAGGCTCAAGTCTGTGAGTGAATTAAATCATCAAAAGTTAAAGCAATACATTGTTTGGAGAGCATCTTGCTTCCTGTCTTTGATGTTTTCTCCTGTTACAACAGGTTATGATTTTTTTTAAAGAAATATTGGTTTGTTGTATATGAAATAGTATTGTTCTGATTAAATTGTTAAACTTTTAAACTATAAGAAATGACAGGATCCTTCATTGCTATTTCGTTTGTCTTATTGGTTCCCTCTTTTTTCTGCCTGTGTCTGTTTCCCAGCTGACACAAAGCGCAAAGTAGAGCAGATCTCAGAGGAGCTGAAGAGCCTTGATGAGATGTTAGCTGGTAATGAAGGAGGAGATGGGTCAGTAGAATTAACAGCAAAGGAGACATCATCTGCACCCAGCAATGACCAAAAAGGTGCATTTTTGAAACTTACAAGGCAAATGACCCTCAAATTACAGCAATAATTTGTCAGTGCACCTAATTAACCCATCAACTGAGGTTTAACGCCTATGATACAAGTGTAAATATTCATTTCTCAAAGTTTTTCTCTCATGGCATGGGTGTCTATTTCTGGATTGAAACAGGTACTGCTGATGTATCTGAAGATGGAGAGTCAGTTGATGCAGAAGATTCAGATTTCTGGGAGGGAGTAACAAAGCCAGGAAGTTCAAAAACACCCGATTCTCAACAGAAGAATCACGTATGACATATATCCCTCAAAATAAACAGTGACTTACTGGTATGGATATGCTGTTGACAGAAACACACCTAAAAAAGTGAATGAGTCAAATTATGCCTTTGTAATTGTGTGCCCATCCAATTATGTAGTCCATGGTGCAAAAAGTCTTATTTTTCATTATAGAAGATTTAAATGCTCTCTGATCATCATTATACTGTTATCTGAATGTTTGATTATTATCAAATGGACTCCTACATACTGTATATCTTGTGGAACTGAATTTCAATTTACTTTTAGAAATCTGATGTCCATATGTAGATCTGAATTTCTTAGTCAGAACTCACTTGGCCACCAGAGGGTGTAGGTGGACGCTTTCATCTCACACCTGATTTTCTGTCCCTGACAGGCTGCAGATGATGGCTATACCTCAAATGCAGACAATGAAGTCATAGATGATGGTGATGAAGGTAAAAGAAGATTAGTGCCATTTGCCATCTTTCCAGTCACTGTTTTGCAGCTCATCTTATTTAATATCAAATCAAACAAGATTAACTGAACAACAATCTTTTTTCTTGCCTGATTTGCAAAATGAGCAAGTGGAGCCTTTTCTTTTCTTGTATTTTTCCCTTTTAGTAGAAAAATTCAACTTTAAAATCATCACTGACCCAGCAGACTTGATGAAATTTGTCCAACACCTTAAGGAGAGTAACAGGAAGGTTAGCACCCACCATTGTTACGATACTTTTTCCATTTTTTGGATTATAGTTATTTCTCTTTAGCACCCACCATTGTTACGATACTTTTTCCATTTCTTGGATTATAGTTATTTCTCTTTGCAATGCATAGGTTTTCTAATCCTTTCTTGTTTTGTTTTTAGAAAGCTCAAAACCAAGCCAAAAGCAGAGAAGAAGAAGCAACAAGCAAAAAGGTAATCGAAAAGCTCACCAAGGAAGAGCAAGATGAAGATGACCTTGTGCTGCAGGAGTTTGAGGATGAGATCGCTGAACTCTCAGTGCCTTCTGATAAGATTGAAGAGATAAAGGAGGAAATGCAAAAGGAGTTTGACAACATCATAAATGAGGTTTCAGAGTAGAGACTATATGTATACAGTTAATATTTATTAAAATGTTTTAAGAAAGATGTGACACAGTGAAAAATAATCTAACATTAAAGCGTTACTCGGCTCTCTGTGTTTTAGGCCCAGCAGGAACTTGAGACAGAGGGTCTGAAAGGGGAGTTTGATCGCACTCAGGCGACACAGACACTGGAGACAACACTGGATAAGCTACTTGATCATCTGGAGGAGAAAGATGTTCAGGACCCAGAGCAGGAAACATCAGGAGTCCAAAGAGCCAGTGACCCAACCAGGGGCAGCCCCAGCCTTGCTCCAAAGCATCCAGGTAACCAGTTACCAGTAACCAGGTAACCATAGTCATATGCATGTCCACACCCACTGTGTCAGGCTCAGTCATCATCACATTTCATCTCTTTGTTCAGTAGATGTTTGTTATGACACCTTCCATCTCAGGAGAGATACACACATGGAATTTGATGCAGATTTCAGTGAATTTAAGTTATCAGACTTTGGTCAGTTTGGTCAGTTGCTGGTCTTTCCTCTGAAGTCATTAATGTAACTGTGGGTGACTTTTAATTCCAGTAATCTAAATCAGACACAGTATTTTAATCTATGTTTATAAAAAAGTGCTTTGGATTACACATATTTTTGGCTCTTGCCGCCTCCATCCCATGGCCCTGCTGATGGGATTTGAGGTGAACTGTGTTGTTTGTCCCTCTTTTGTCTCGTCACCCTAGACCAAGCGGCTGATGACCATGTTAAGATCAAAATAACTAAGTATAAGATGGGCAGCAGCCCTGATGGGGAGGTCAAAGTTCAGGAGATGGGCGAAGGAGACCCCCAGTGGCAGCACATAAAGGACGTGGTTAAAGAACAGCTAGAGAAGGCAGGACTGAAGGCCGAAGGTATGAAAGGGGAGTGCCCGAAACACTCATGGCTGTTTCTCTCTTCCATCTGTTGAGTGTACAGTAGTCTTTCTCTTCTCATCTAAAATATAAAACTGTCAGATTTTTTTTTAAACTATTCAAAAAGAAATTGTCATTTCAAAATAAAAAGTAATAATAATCGCAGAAAAAAAGTAGTTTGACAGCAGTAAACTGAAGCTCGTCTTAAAGAACAAATTGAAATGAAAGGTGTATCAACCATGTGTGTTCTATCTTTTTCATCCACTGCTGTGTTTGTGCCATTCTTCATTCTAATTATTAACATGTCAAACAGTTTTCTTACTCTTGAGTCACTCAGGTGTGCTATGTTTAACTGGCAAGCCCTCCTTTCCCTCTGTTTTTCTTTCTTTTTAGGTAAAATCGAGGTGAAGATCTTGACACGGAAGAATGCAGAGGAGGCAGGTGATCAGTGGCTGACTGAAGAAGATACGAAGTCCTTCAGGGAGCTACTCATAAATCTCCTGGTAACTGGAATAGTTTTTTATTGTGTTTCTTCAGATCCTGTTAGGTGTTGGTTTCACACATGCGCTGTATTTGATCAAAGCACTGTAGAGTTTGCTGAGTAAATAATTTAAGCAGGTTTAAGAATGAACAATGTGGACTGTTGTTCCTGTATATTTGTCTACTTTCATGGTGAATTATAAAGTAAAACTGAACTTCACTGAACTGTAGCTACAAATAGACTGTATTCAGACTTGAACTGTCAGTTGAGTTCATCCAGTTGCTTTATGGATCAGTATTAAGGGAAGGAAAGAACAAAATGTCCTCATGAACTTCCACTTTTTGGTGAAGAGTTTGACCAAGATGTCAGTGTCACTCAGAGCAGTCATTTATTTTCCCTGGTGTATGCTTTGGATCTTTGTCCTGTTGTAAAAGCCAGCTTCTTTTTATTTCATGTTTCTTGACTTACTGGCTGACTGACTGACTGGCCTTTGCATGCAGAATTTGTTAATGTTAGTTGAAATCCAGTCTTCCCTCTGTCTTTGCAGTACATGTTCCTCTGACTGCCATACTAACCCAAAGCACATTTCCACCACTGTGCTGAGCAGCTTTCTAGGGGTGATTTTTCTCATGTAAAAGGGGTCACTCCTTCACTTAGCCCACTTCTCGGACATTATCACTTTTGGTGTGTCATCATTTATCGCATGAGTTCCTGTTTTTTTGTTGAGTAGTTGTTACCTGAGTTTGTCAGTCAGACTGAGTTCAGTGTTGTGACTTTTTTCCTTGCTTCTGTGGGTCATCTGTGTTCCTGGGAATCAGCTGGTAATCAGTGGTAGTGAAGATGGGTTTGTGTGAGTAGATCCAGAGTATTGAGTAATTGGGGTGTAGGAGAGTGGGTTTTTGTAGTCATATTACATTTTTTGAATTGATGTACAGTGTGTGTGTGTACATATGTGTACACACACACTCTTTCATTTACCTGGATAAGTAGTATGGTGTTTGTAGGTGGGACTATAAGTACAGGGATTACGCAGTAGAGGAGGGAGGAGGTGGTAGCTTACTGTCAGGCTGAAGTTTGTTTAGTTTAATTCTAGCTTCGATTTCTAAGGCTAATTATCTTGGGTTTTTCCTTTGTTTCATTAAGATTTTTTTGAATAAATGCCACCTTTCTGGCACAAAGTTCTGCCCCAAGACATCCCTCTTCAGCATCCCAGAACATGCTTGTCATACTTAAAATGTAAGCTTCGTGATTACCCTAGGAAATGTGCTTCTAACAACTTCCATGTGCACTGTGTTTGTACATCAGCTCTGAACATTAAAACTATTTGCCAACACTTCTATTTTTTTTTGTGTTACCATAGCTCCTGTACGGACATGTGGATTTTGCTTTATCTTTCTTCTTGGCATGTGCACATTTATTAGATTTTTTTTTTTTCTTACTGATGCAAATTAAAATAATTTGTCTATATTCATGGAAATTCAGACAGTGTAAATGCAAGTTCTAAGGGCTTGGATTTTCTTTCAACCTTTTCTGTAGGCATCAGATGGTTAATTTTTTATTGGCTACTAAATGTTACCACAACAATTGAAGTCTTATTGCAGAAAGTTAAACAACATTTGATTAAAAAGATGGTGGTGATTTTTTTTTTTAACCTTCTCATTTGTTTTCATCCTCCCCAGACTGGAGGCACTGAAGAGGTTTATAAAGAGCAGAAAAGGCAGCAAGAGTTGGAGAACAACTATAGGTTTGTTTGGGGAGAGTCCCAGGAGGAGTCCCAGTCATCCAGCACCTCTGATTCAGACGATCTGGACATATGAGCTTATTCAGAATATTCAAAGAACCTTTCGTGATGTTGAACTCCTGTGGAGAGCAGCAGGGAGGTGGACTCTAAAGCGGAGTCACAATTTTGAGCTTCAGTTATTGCTGTTAAACCTGTGCTGTTTGCACATTCAGAAAATGTCTCCTTGTGGCTTGAATAGGCAATAATGTAGGTGTCTTTAACTGGCATCATTTATATGTTGCACAGTGAAACCACAATGTGTCAGCTGTGCTTGTGCAGCTGAATGAAGTTATGCATTTTCCCCTTTTTGATGGGATTCAGTTTTGATAGAGGGCTAGAAAAGCCAAGTGATAAACAAACAATACATAAGTTTTGGAAATATTTTTCAGAGTTACTAAATATTTCTGATTTAGTTCTAAAGTTGTGAACAGCATGCTGTTGTCCTGAATTAAATTATTACTTGCTTTTGTCTTCTGTATTGCCTCTGACAAAGATGTTCATATTTGTAAGTGACTCAGCAAGGGAATTCTGTAAACCTTAGCGAACTGATTGAGTTTCTGCATAGGTCGTTCTATTTACTGTGTTTTAAAAAAGAATTACAATTGGGTTGAAAATGGAAAAACAAAAGAATACACTCAAGGCTTCAAATTCTAGTTTTCACTGATTTTTGAAACTTCCTGACATGATTCGTTTGGTGAAAACAAACAGTAAACAGAACCATAACTTGTTTGATATCTGTAAGCTTAAAAAAAACAAAAGAAATCTTTTAAATATTTTGTTTTTGACAAGAACTATACCCTAATTTAGCAAAGGAAAACAAAGAGCTTCACTGTCATACAGATTCAGTGTACCATGTAAATGCAGACATGTACTTAAAGGGCTGAATTTGTACAGTTTGTGAATAATTGTGGCTACTTGGAAGTCAACATGTACATAATTACTGTGTCATTATGTTTTGGATTTAATTTCTTGTAGTTAGCACAGATTAAGTGGTGATTGAGTTTTCTGAGTAAATGTGTTTTAAAATTCCAGACTGTGCATTCTTACATACATGAGTTACATACACACAAGAGAGTATTTTTCCTTAGAAGTCAGGGCCCAAAAGTTAATATACATAAGAGAATATCTTAGCTACTATATATGGACAAAAGTATTGGGCCACACCTCTTGATCACTGAATTCAAGTGTCATTCAGTTCCATTGCCATAGGTGTATAAAATAAAGCATACAGTTACGCAGTCTGCCTTTACAAACAATTGTAAAATAAGTCAGTTTTTGAAAAATGTTTTCCCTCCCACATAGTCCATGAGCTGTAAGTGGTATTATTGCAAAGTGAAAGCATTTAGGAGCCACAGAAATTCAGCCACAAATTTCCAGATCCTTGCAAAGTTGCAGATTCCTGAGGCGCATTGTGTATAAAAGTTGTCAACACTCTGACGACTTAATAATTGCAGAATTACAAACTTCTTCTGGCATTAACATCAGCACAAAAAACTGCAGCAGGAGCTTCATGGCATGGGTTTCCATGGCCAAGAAGCTGCTTACAAGCCTTACATCATCAAGCTGGGGCTTGTGAGCCAGATCAGTGACTGAGTTTGCAAAAAATCTCACAGAAACACTCCAAAATTTTGTAGAAAGCCTTCCCAGAAGAGTAGAAACTGTTGTACCTGCAGGGGGGGGGGGCGCATCACCATATTAATGTCTATGGATTATAATTGAATATCAAAGGAACTCCTGTAGGTGCAATGTGTGAGAGGCCTAATAGTTTTGTTCATACAATATATCTTGAAGATACAATTCTGATCACTGTTTTGATTTGGTCTGTTAGTGTTAAAAAAGCCCTCTGGACATCATTCAACCATTTGTAAGTGATCTTCTAATGTGAAACATTTATATTTATATTGCTTCATAAATTCAGTTTCATAAAACTTACTAGTATGGTGTCACCATAAGTAGAGTAGAGTAATAGCAGTTCATCAAACCTTTTGCTGTTGTCACTGTCCTTACACTAACTGCAGCCTCTTATTTTCTTTTAAGTTTTTTTCAGAAAAAACAGAAAAAAGACAATTTTCCCTAACTGGAATGTCAGTCACACTGCTCTGTTGAACTGATAAAGTTCAGTCAGTCTGAACTCTGCAAGAAATTAATGGAGTGGGTCCATTTGTTCCCAGAAGCCAGTATGCCCCACCCTGCTCCTTAGGGATAGAAAAGCGTCATCAGATTTGCGTCCAATGTCATAGTGTTGACCCAATCAGTGGGGAAACCCTGGTGACTGGTAATGAAGAGCTCTTCTTAATAACTGGCCAGACTATGGCTAACTTATGGAAGAGAAGAAAGAAGCTCTTGAAAAGAGATGAGGACGGTGGGTAAACAACTGGAAATGTATGTCATAAACTTTAAAAAACTAAATGATTTGCAAATTATTAAAACTGGGTGTTTAATATAAAAAAATACAAAAACAAATGTTGAAATTGAACAATCTGAATTAGATCACAGCTCGTTACCAGTGTTTGGACAGAGGCATAAAAAGGCTGGAAAAGCTGTGAAATGTTCAATCAAGCAAGCAAAGACAATTGGATATCATCCAACAATTAATGTATTTAATTAACAGTAACAAGCAGTGGTCTTGATTAGGTAATAAAAGAGCATTACAGAGAGGCTGAGTCACAAGTAACTTTAGCAACCACATCTAAAGTTAAATTCAGTCATGTAAAGAGAAAAACTTGCAAAAAAAAAACCCAAAAAAGACACAGAATTAAATGTACTTGAGCTCATTTATTTTTAGAAATCAACAGTGCATCCTGTGGGCTAAAGATAAGAGAGACCATATAGCTTTTTATTTAATGAGGACGTGAATCTTTGAAATTGATAATCTATTTTATGATCATGTTTGGGCTGACAGGGAGCATTACCCTAGTATATGTTTTAATGGCAGGAGAAGTCAGAGCTCCTGGAGAAAAACTGCACAAGTTCAGGTAGAGGATGGAAACTCCAAGTAGAAGGGCCCTACCTGGGTTTGAACTCTTGACCCTTTTACTGTGAGGCAGCAGTGTTCATCACTGAGCCGCTGTGCTGCATTTTATTTTCTTTGTGTGCATGTGCACAGTTCAAACACCAGCGTCTAGTAGTGTAGGATCCATTACAGTGCTCAGAGTATAACAGGAACAAAATAGATCTTTGATGTAATTTTCGCTGGGATTACATCAAAGATCTGCTGTGAGCCCTTTCTTGGTTGCAATGGTGATGGACAGGTTCAGAAATAAGATCAAGCAGGAGTCTCCATGAACTAGAATGTTCGCAGTAGTGAGAGTAGGGAAAAGGTGGAAGAGAGCTTGGGGTGGGGGAGGTATACACTATAGAGAAGAAAAATAAAAGTCAGCAGAAGCAAGACAGAATATGTGCGTGAGAGAGTGACAGGCAGGTGGAATGGTAAAGATGCAAGGAGTAGTGGTACTGAAGATGGATGACTTTAATACCTGGGATCAACCATCCAAAGCAACAGAGCACAAGAGAGATAAAGAAGAGAGTTCAGGCAGAGTGGAGTGGGTGGGGACGAGTGTCGGGGGGGATTTGTCAAAAAACTTTATTAGAAAACTGGATCTTCTTCAGCCATTTGTTGTATGAGCCATAACAGTGGATTGATGGACTTTATAACCAAGTACATTAAATTGTTGAAGTTATTTTATATTGAGTTTTAATTTTTCTCACTCAATTATTACATTTTTCAGAAAACCTCTTAAAATGAGAAAGTAGCTTTTTTCTGCTACAAACCAGCCACAGGGGCCCACAAGCCAGTGTAGTCCTAGTGCCGGTCCCAAGCCCGGGTAAATGGTGAGGGTTGTGTCAGGAAGGGCATCCGGCGTAAAAACTTTGCCAAATCAAATATGCGGATTCATAACACGACTTCCATACTGGATCGGTCGCGGCCCGGGTTAACAACAACCGCCTCCAGTGCTGTTAGCCAACAGGGTGCCGGTGGAAACTATGCTACTGTTGGCCGAAGACCAAAGACCAAGGAGGGGGAGAGGGGGAAAGCGCATTAGGAGGCAGAGAAAGAGAAGGAAAGGTAGGAGGGTGGAGGTGAGAGTAGGAACTTTAAATGTAGGGACTATGACTAGTGTTATGGAAAAAATTTTAAAGCAATCATCAGACGTCCAGCAATAAAGAAAGCACAGAGACAGTCGACTTTTTGTTCGAACGGAGAGCAGACAGAGGAGTGTTCAATCACAATCTTCTATCTAC
>VUQH01010923.1:3704-17093 GCA_015106775.1 Etroplus canarensis
AATTTTTTTTTAATTGAATAAAAAAAAAAAAATTTTTTTTTTTTTTTTTTTTTTTTTACATGTAGTGAAATGTACCCTGATGCTGTTCTGAGACTGTACAAACTATGCTATATTAAAAAAAGGCTAAAATGAAGGTAAGAAATATATACAGAATATATGTGTGTGTGTGTGTGTGTATCAGTAACCTGAAACAGTACCAATGTGATTTTAATGCAGAGGTTATCATCTAAATACATTTGACTTGCCTACAATACTGTACCCTTATTGCTGATTTTCACAGCTTTTCCTAATTTTAGAATATCAGAATATTCAAAGTTTCAGTCCTCAGACTGTGATAATCAGAATTGGAAGAGAGAGGTGAAATTCATCTTGCGTTACTGCTGATGAATGTCAAACCTATAGATTTTGAAATGATTAAGCCAGTATGAAATTATTGCTCACTTAACTTGGTCATTTATTATGTTTATTGCCTGCATACATATTCAAGGCTGCCATCTCTTTGCCTGGATGGTGTATATATATTTTTTCTTAACGAGGACAGCCCATTAGTTCCTCACCTTAATCTTGTAGGGAGTAACTTAAAATGCAGACAAATTGACTTTATTTTTTATTGATTGCCATTTGGCCATAACATTTGAAATGCTGTGTCTGGTATGACAGCCCTTTGAAAGCAAGATTAATTGTGCCTGTTTAACAATAGCTAGATCAATAACATAGTAGCCTACCAAGTAAAATCAAATAGAAAAGTCTTTGTCACAATCACTATTTCATTACTCCTGATAGCCTTCAAATTAACCATGTGCAATGTTCTGATGTATGACCTTGTTAGTTAGGATTATAGTATTGATTTGGTGGCTTGATTTTTGTGTTGTGGTTCAGGAAAAGGTTGCTTAAGCATTGTGGGGAAGGAGCTTTTCACTTTTCATTTTGTAGACAGCCATTTCTGTATTGGTTTGATGTTTGACAAGGCTTTTGTATTCAATATGTCACTGTCCACAATTAAACTCTTTTGGTTCCCACAGATAAACCATGATCCCCATCACCGAGCTGCGGTACTTTGTGGACACACAGCCAGC
Source organism: Etroplus canarensis (assembly GCA_015106775.1). Classification (NCBI taxonomy): domain Eukaryota; kingdom Metazoa; phylum Chordata; class Actinopteri; order Cichliformes; family Cichlidae; genus Etroplus; species Etroplus canarensis. The sequence goes on from VUQH01010923.1 coordinate 4,781, forward strand.
ATACCGCATCCTAAAACCTTGGTGGGATGTGTTCACCGACTACATCTCTATTGTTATGCTGATGATTTCTGTGTTTGGAGGAACACTGCAGGTCACCCAGGACAAAATGATCTGCTTGCCCTGCAAATGGGTGGTCAATGAGACCTGTAAGAAGAACTTCAATTCAACCCTCACGTCATCACTGTTCATGGAGCCCAAAGGGATCCAGTATGATCTGGACCGCCACCAGTACAATTATGTTGATGCTGTCTGTTATGAAAATAGATTGCACTGGTTTGCAAAGTATTTCCCCTACCTAGTATTACTCCACACCCTTATTTTCCTAGCTTGCAGCAACTTTTGGTTTAAGTTTCCACGGACTAGCTCTAAACTGGAGCACTTTGTCTCTATCTTGCTGAAATGCTTTGACTCCCCATGGACAACCAGGGCACTGTCAGAGACAGTGGTTGAAGAAAGCGATCCAAAACCAATGAAAATGAATGGCTCAATGGACCACAAGGAATCTGTAATAAGTGAGGATGTTGAAGCAAGTGTTCCTATGCTTCAAAGGACAAAGTCACGCTTTGAGCAGGGCATTGTAGATAGAACAGAAACAGGAGTTTTGGACAAAAAAGAGGGTGAACAGGCAAAAGCTCTGTTTGAAAAAGTGAAGAAGTTCCGCATACATGTGGAAGAAGGAGACATTGTATACAGACTGTACATCCGCCAGACTATTATCAAAGTCATCAAGTTTATATTGATAATCTGCTATACAGGGTATTATGTACATGATATTAAATTCAGTGTGGACTGCTCTGTAAATACAGAGAGTCTTACTGGTTACAGTGTATACCGATGTGCTCACCCACTTGCCACCCTTTTTAAAATCTTAGCCTGTTTTTACATCAGTTTAGTGGTGGTTTATGGTTTGATCTGTATGTACACGCTTTGCTGGATGCTTCGGCGCTCCCTAAAGAAGTACTCCTTTGAGTCAATTCGGGAAGAGAGCAGCTACAGTGACATACCCGATGTGAAGAATGACTTTGCGTTCATGTTGCACATGATAGATCAGTATGATCCTCTGTACTCTAAACGCTTTGCTGTGTTCCTCTCAGAAGTAAGTGAAAATAAGCTGAGGCAGCTCAACCTCAACAATGAGTGGACACTGGACAAACTCAGGCAGAGGGTAACTAAGAACTCTCAGGAGAAGTTGGAGTTGCACCTTTTCATGCTTAGTGGCATTCCAGATACAGTGTTCGATCTGATGGAGTTGGAGGTTCTTAAACTGGAGCTGATCCCAGATGTTACCATTCCCCCAATCATTGCCCAGCTGGTTAACCTGCGAGAAATGTGGCTTTATCACACCCCAGCCAAAATTGAAGCACCAGCACTGGCTTTCTTGCGTGAAAACTTGAAGTCGTTGCACATCAAGTTCACTGATATCAAGGAAATCCCTTTATGGATCTACAGTTTAAAGAATCTCAGTGAGCTTCATCTGACAGGGAATCTCAGTGCTGAGAACAACCGTTACATTGTCATTGATGGGCTTCGGGAGCTCAAGAGGCTCAAAGTTCTTCGTCTGAAGAGCAATCTCACCAAGCTACCTCAAGTGGTCACTGATGTGGGCATGCACCTCCAGAAGCTGTCCATCAATAATGAAGGAACCAAGCTGATGGTGCTCAATAGCCTGAAGAAAATGGTTAACCTGACAGAATTAGAGCTCATTCGCTGTGATCTAGAACGCATACCACACTCAATCTTCAGTTTACACAACTTGCAGGAGATTGATCTGAAAGACAACAATCTGAAGACCATTGAGGAGATCATCAGTTTTCAGCATCTTCATCGGTTGGTCTGCCTTAAGCTCTGGTACAACCAAATTGCCTACATTCCTATTCAGATTGGCACCCTAACCAACCTGGAGAAGCTGTACCTGAACAGAAACAAGATTGAGAAGATCCCCAGCCAGTTGTTTTTTTGCCGCAAGCTGCGTTTCTTGGACTTGAGCCATAACAACCTAACCAACATCCCAACAGACATTGACTTCCTCCAGAATCTTCAGTACCTGGCAGTGACAGCCAACAGGGTAAGTGATTGAATAATCGCTGTTTTCCAACCGTTTTAATCTTGCCTAACTATACGTGAAGTTTATCCTTAGTGCTTTATTTGCATTATTTGTCTGCTGCTATAACAATAAATTAAGTTATAAATCATAATTTCTTTCCCTGTCTTTTCCAATATAACGTCCTCCTCAAAATACAGATTGAGAACCTCCCTAATGAGCTGTTCCAGTGCAAGAAGCTTCGCACTTTGAACTTGGGGAACAATTGCCTGCAGTCTCTACCATCACGGTTTGGAGAGTTGACTGCATTGACACAGCTGGAGCTTAGAGGAAACCGTCTAGAGTGTCTGCCGGTGGAGCTGGGAGAGTGCCGACAGCTAAAGAGAACTGGTCTTGTGGTGGAAGAGGACCTGTTCAACACACTGCCCACAGAGGTCAAGGAACAGTTGTGGAAAGCTGACAAAGAACAAGCTTAAAAAAGGTTTGCATATTTCCTCATTGTGGGACTAATAAAGGCTTATATTAAATTATCTGCAAGTAAAAAACAGATACTGACCTACTGGGTCTGGGCTGTAGCCCCATTAGGGAAGGGTGGAGTCATAGCATCTTTCATTCAAGAAGTAACTGCAGTTTTACATGAAAAAAGAGGAAAAATTCATGTAACTGATTAGTATTTATGGAACCAACTAGTAAGGGCACCTAGTAGAGCACATCTCCCTGAGTTTTACAGCAATAGTTTTTCTTCATTTGGAAACAGGAATACCAGCATGACTTAAGTCTCTGCTGAAAAGTTCCGTCTTTACATTTGGTATTTTATACACCAATATTTGTTAAGCCTGTTTCATTTTCGTGTTTGTGTGTTTTGTATTTTATAAATTAATATTTTATATATTTACATTCTTAAACATTTACACTAAAGTTCTAAATAAAAGAAGAAAAATCATCACATATAAATGAATACAAATCATTTTTGAGTCGTCTTCTTTTGGCTGCTCCCGTTAGGGGTCGCCACAGCGGATCATCTGCCTCCATCTCACCCTATCCCGTGCATCCGCTTCTCTCACAACAACTCTCTTCATGTCCTCCATGAACATCCATGAAGCTTCTGTGGTCTTCCTCCTGCCTGGCAGCTCCATCTTCAGCATCCTTACATTTAAAATCTCTACACTAATCTCCACCCTCCTACCTTTTTTCTCTCTCTCTCTGTGCCTCCTAATGCAGTTCCCCCCTATCCTCTTTCTTTGTCTTTGGCCAACAGTAGCATAGTTTCCACCGGCACCCTGTTGGCTAACAGCACTGGAGGCAGCCGCTGTTAAATGGAAGTCATATTGTGAATCCGCATATTTGAGCTGGCAAAGATTTTACACAGGATGCCCTTCCTAACACAATATCATGTATCGTGACATGAGATTTTGGTCATTGCACCCAGCCCTAACTACACCCAATACTAAAAACACAAGGTTCTTGTCTTCTTTGCATTAAAATAATCTGTCAGGTATTGAGAAAAAATACTTTTGAGAGTGATTTGAAATATGACTTAACAAATCAGGGATAACTAATAATGGATGAAGGTTGAATATACTGAGATCCTTGTGTCTAAAGGTGACTTACAAAGTGGGAAAAAGGGTTATAGAGGGGACTGTTGCTGCTGTAAAGCTGAAGGAGTTCTGTTTCATTGGCCTGAGTGACGTGATATTAGACGAGAAAGTGTGATCCTTACATGCAGATAGTTTGGTAGAATGAATGGGTTGGTTGCCTCTTTCTGGGGAGAGATGTGTGTTTGAACAATTGCTTGAAGAAAAGCAGTTATTCTGCTGAATATCACTTATTGAAGTAGCATTAAAATTACATTAGTGAAGCATATCATCAGGATACCCAACCCTTACTGCTATTATACTTTTATGTGGGAATTGAGTGAAATCTACTAAATGGCTGTGCTGCATTCATGCTGCATTCTTATGTATGTAATATATATTTTGCAGTGAATTGCACATAACAAAATGAACAAGTCTGGGGGAATGCTTAAAAGGTTTTGAATGAGATGAATCATGTCTATCTCAAAAGAATTCAGATTAGGTTTATACAGAATAACAGCACTGAAATTGAAATGGAGCCTGCAAATATTTGTAATGTGTCTGTCAAACATAGAGGCTTAAATGAGATTGGGTTTTTGGGTTCTCGCATTTGTTATAGTGGATATAAAAGCAATCACTTGTCTTCTTGTAAGCACTGATAGTTGAGTAGCTACAAAAAAAGACCAGAAATGTCATCTGTTTTCTAAGCACATGGCCCCATTTCATTCCATTGTTCACTTTAGTTAGTTGATTATGTTTGTACCTTTATAAGATGGCAATTCTGTTACTTCCATATTGCTAGACTGCATTACTGTGCAATGCCCAGTGTAGAAGCTGCTTATCTATGTGTGTGAAAGCAGCCATCCTTTCTGTAACATGTTTAAATTGTTGCATATTACTCACTGAGGTGAGGCAAGGATACATTTCAATTTTAACCATTTTCTGCAAGAATGACCATTCCTGAAAGTTAATAGTAAAGCATTTTGAAATTGTATTTTAATAGAATCAAGCTATAGTCCATTTAATGGCAAGAAAAAGAAGTGAATCTTGTAATTTGTCTGTGTTGGGAACATTTGGGGCTTTTCATCATTTTTGATGAGCCATGTCTATCAGATTAGTTGCCTTAACTTTTATTTTCTCCTGTCATTGTCATGTTTATTTCTGCTGTAGCGTCTGGTGAGATGAAATGTAATAGTTGGTTCTTCACCATCTGAACTTTTCAGCCCCAAGTTTGCTGTTATTCATTAGAAGTCACCATACACACCAATATTTAGAGAAATAAGTAACATATTGAGTGTCATAAGGTTTTTTGTTTGTTTTTTTTATCTTTGTCTCGTAACCTCACCTGGTGACTTTGGCTGTGCCAACTTTTTGTAGGTTTACACAAGATGGACAAGATGGTCAGCTATATATTAAAAAACCCAGGAACTTTTAAAGCTTTCTATTAGACTCTGGAGGGTCTTTGGAAATTGTTGTCCATCCATCCCGAAGAGTGTTTGTGAGGTCAGACACTGACTATTCTAGCTCATCTCAAAGGTGTTCAGTGGCTGACCAATCAAGTTCTTTGACACCAAACTCATCTAACCACACCTTCATGAACCTTGCTTTGTGCACTGGGACACAGTCATGTTGAAACAGAGAAGGGCCTTCCCCAATCTGTTCCCACAAAGTTGGAAACATGGAAGTATTCAAAATGTCTTGAGATTTGCCTTCACTGGAATTAAGGGACGCAGGCCACCCCCAGAAGAACAACCCCATAGAATTGCCATAGCTTTGTGATGTAAGGCTTGCATGCAGCCATGGTAACACATGCTATGAAGCTCCCAGCACACAGTTTTTGTGCTGATGTTAATGCCAGAGGAGGTTTGGACCTCTGCAGTTATTGGCACTGTGTGCCTCAACTCTCAGTGACTGCATTCTCTATCCTTACGTGGTCTGTCACTTCATGGATGAGTTGCTGTGGTTCCAAAACACTTCACCTTTGTGACAATATTTACATTTGATTGTGGAATATCTAGGAAAGAAGAAACTTCACAAACTGACCTACCCATAGCAAATTTGGCATTTTATTACAGTACCACACTGGTATTCATTGAGCTCTTTAGAACAACCCATTCTTTTACCAATGTTTGTAAAAGCAGACTGCATGGCTAGGTGCTTGATTTGATACACCTGTGACAATGGGACTAAATGAAACACCTGATTGCAATGATTAAGATGTGGCCCAATACCTTTGTCCATATAGTGTAAATTTGTTCACTTATGTTGCTACATACTACTGACAGCAACTACAAAGTCAAAGTCAGCAGGGAGCAAACGTTGTCATTTAAATTCTAATGTTAAACTTCTACCGGGCTCTGGGGTTTCAATTTTAAATAATGAAAATACCCAAACTAATTTGGGGAATGAAAGTGTAGTGTATTATACATTTATTTATTTTTTCTTTTATCATTTCTTTGTATGTTTGTTTTAGTACCAGATGCACTTTTTGCAGAAACCGGTCTCTGCATGCGGAAATTGATGGGGAAAAGATGAAATGCTAGATTTGTTTTTTAAAGCACTAGCCAAACTTTCAAAGTAATGTCTTACTTTAATAAATTGAATTAGTTTACTTACTTATGTGGACCTATGTGTTAGCTGAGTTGCTGCCTCAACGCAAGCAACCAGTATATTGACTTATCATAACTGAAGGAGAGTTTTATCTTTCTTAATTGTTAATTAAAAATTTTTTCCCTGTTCCCTTCAAAGTGTGTTCATATGTATGCAAAAACTTTAATTGCTTTTTCCTGATTGAGAGTGACTTTTCTGTATTTGTGTTTTGACACAGTAAGCAAAACGATGCTGAAAATGTGGAATCTGAGATCAATGCACAGCTCTGATATCAGCTGAAATATCAGGCTGGTTTAATAAACATGAACAGTAGCAATATACAGTACAGAAAATATTTAAGCTATGTGCATCTATGTCAGTATTATGTTTAACTATTTTATATTGTGCAATATGACCTTTTTTAAGCTATATTGGTTAGTAGTGATACATATTTCTCATGTTCACCGGCATTCCTTTTGTCACATTGGTTTTTACTGTGGACACAGTAAAAATTTCAAGTGCGGTAGATTAGAAATTTTTAATAGTAGAGAATGCTTTTGCACTATCGCACCTCTCTCAGATGTTACATTTAGGCTAATGCAAATAATGGTGTACAGGTTAACTGATGTATACAAACACATGTTTTGGGTGTTTTTCAGTGTGGGAAGGTTTACCTGAATGACTGCCAGCTTCTAGGTTAAAATAGAATTAGATTAGTGTTAATGTGTTTATGTCAAAGTACTTGTAGAAAATCAGACTCATAATTGTCCTTAGTGAAGCATCATCAAACATCAGCAATACACCTGTTTAAGACAATCAACTATTGTAATTATGAGGGAAAACCTCATGTCAACAGTATTTTACTGTAAGTGGTCAGTACGTAGTGTAGTGTAGGTTATTAGAGGTAACAATGGAATTTTTTTGTCTCAGTTATTGTTCAGATTTTCATTCTGTATTTTTCTTATTTTTATCATTTGACTAATCTTATTGTTTCCACTTTGACAGCTATTAGGATTATTATAACCGAACTAAATTCCTCAGGAAACCAGCCAGTAATCACTTATTTTTTGAGTTGAATGCCTATTTTTTATTCTCTATTTCTCATGGTATTTTTACTAATTTAAACAGTGATAACATTTTTACATTGAATTTCTATGCATTATTTTGTAGTTTGGTGTATTTAATATTAACTGTTGATTTAAAATAAAATGTGTTTGTATTTTTTAAGGGGAAACCACTTTGTTTGACTTTGATTCTGTGTTTTTGTCAAAGATCTCTATTAGGTCTGGATTGTGTCTTCATTGTGAGAAATAAAGGCAAAGCTTGTCAGTGTGTTTACTGTATGAATGTTTGAATAATGGGACGTTCTTACCCCCTGGTTTCCATGTTTGTCCTTTATCCACTTAGAGTCTTTATCTTGGGTACAAACTCATTTTAGCAGCCCCATAACTCAATTGCAGTCATAAACGATAACCTACACCTACACATTTGGATTTGTGCATTTTTTCCTTTTTATTGCCAAAGGAACATCATCAATGCATCAGTATTGACATTAACCTATGAATGAGTAGCCTGTTTGAGCATGTGTTTCATCCTCTCTTGTACACCATTCACTCCAGTAAAATAAAAAATGAAAAAAGCCAAATTTGTCTTGGTGTCTTTTGGCCCTCTGGCAGAAACTTTTGTCAAAAATTGCTCACTGTGGTACTATCGACATTTATTCTTCGGCTTTGCTAATTTGTTCTCGGGTAAATGGTCCCAAAATTTTTATTAGGGTTTATGCTGTTTTTAAGCTCATGATGTACTCCCATGGTTTACCACTGAACATTGAGGTGCCATCTTGATTAAAGACAACTGTTTTTAGCTCATTTATCCAGAGGACTCATAAGCTAATGCATCCATCTATCCACAATTAACAAGAATTGCCACTTCTCCTACGGTATTGGTCAGAAGGCACCTTTGGCTGCTCCCTTGTATTTTCACAAGAGGTCACCACAGTGGCTGAAGCCACATAGGTGGTTTGGCACAAGTTTTACACTGGATGCCCTTCCTGATGTAACTCCTCCATGGTGGTAGGGTCTTGTGTCCCCACCTGTACTCAAAGAAGGGACCTTTTGTTTGCGAAGCAAATGTGCAAACCGCTACACAAGACTTTAATCAAATTTACACACAACGGGTTCACCTAATGGGTTTTCACCCAAAATGTGCACAGGGAGTCAAACAAGATTCAAGAGCTTTATTGTCATTTTAACCACATATAGCTGACACAGAACATAGTGAAATGAAATAGTGTTTCTCCAGGACTTGGTGCAACAAATAAACATATGACAAAAATCTGTGTTGAAAATCAGTATAGGTAATATAGGGTATGGTGTTCAGGCACATGTGTTTATGCACAAGGGTTTCAAGAAATGTTTAAAATTGTGTAAAGCTGAAAGAATGTATTTAGATTTTTTTCTTAAGCAAAAGTTATAATAGTGCACAAGTTATATGATCAAAATATATCTAAAGAACCTAAAGTAAATCTACTCATGTAGAATGACACTTTGAATCATATACGTGATACTGGATCATGATTAATTATTGATTCACTGATGTGTGTTTATCACTAATGTTGCAGGAATTCATGATTTTAATTAGTAATATATGGCTGGGTATCTTGATTTATAATAACGCAATTTAACTGTAAAATAAGTAATGCTTTAAAATAAGTGGTATGGAGTTAAAATGGCAATATTTGCATCCAAACTCTTGTAGCATAGAAGCAGAAAGTAGCATGGCATAGAAACACTCAAACTACAAGTACATTAAACCTATACTTCAATTACATTCCTTCTCCTATCTATGTTCTCATCCAGTGGCATTGGGCAAGTTTATAATACAATACCCCCTTTTATTTTATTCCATTTTATTCATGTTTATTTTACCTTATATTTTTTAATTAATTGACATTAGTTTGTAAAATCTCTGTTTTCACTTTGACATGACAGAAGCTTTTTTTGCAAATTCTTGTCCAAAAAGCCAAATTATATTGACCATGATTTCATTTATTAAAGCAATAAAAGGGTGAAACAGCGAAGGGGGGTGAATACTTTTATTGGCATTGCAGTTATGTGCTCACAAAACTAACTGAATTGAAACAATCAAATCAACTCTGTAAAGTAACTGAAACTACACTAAACTAAAACTCAAAATGAAAAACAAGAAAATCTAACAAGAAAATACAAAACTTGAATAACTCCGGTGTTGGGCATTGCAAGATTAACAATAATCTGATTCAAGTGCAGAGAAGGGGTAGTACCACACCATGCACCACACTCCTGCAGTGGTCAGTATCTATCAAAAGTGGTCCAACAATGGTGAACCGGCAACTGGGTCATGGGGAGCCAAGGCTCACTGATCCACGTGAGGAGCGAAGGCTGGCCCATGTTTTCCGAATCAACAGACAAGCTACTGTAGCTCAGATTGCTTAAGAAGTTAATGCTGGTTCTGATAGAGGGGTGTCAGAAGAAACATTATATTGCAGTTTGTTACACATGGGGCTGCATATCTTCAGACCAGTCAGGGTGCCCATGCTGACCACTGTCCACTGCCGAAAGCACCAACAATAGGCACATGAGCATCAGAATTGGATAAGAAGGAAGCCTGGTCAGATTAATCATGTTTTCTTTTATGTCACGTGGATGATGTGTTCATCACTTACCTACAGTAGGGAACACATGGAGCCAGGATGCACAATGGGAAGAAGGCACGTCGTTGGAGGCAGTGTAAAGCTTTGGGCAATGTTCTGCTGGGAAATCTTGGGTCCTGCCATCCATGTAGATGCTACTTTGACACATACCACCGCATTGGCTCAGAACATGTACACCCTTGCATGGAAACAGTATTTCCTGATGGCTGTGGTCTCTTTCAGCAGAATAATGTGCCCTGCCACAGAGCAAAAATGCTTCAGGAATGGTTTGAGGAGTACAACAACGAATTTGAGGTGTTGACTTGGCCTCCAGATTCCCCAGATCAGTGGGATGTGCTGGACAAACAAGTCCGATCCATGGAGCCCTCACCTTGCAGCTTACAGAACTTAAAGGATCTGCTGCTACCATCTTGGTGCTAGATATCTCAGCACACCTCCAGGGGTCCAGTGGAGTTTATGCCTGCATAGGTCAGGACTCTTCTGGCAGCAAAAAGGGGGACCAACACAATTTAGGCAGGTGATCACAATGTTATGCCTGATCAGGGTATCTCTGAGACCAGAGTTTGTAGGAAGGGAGGACGAGTAGCTGTGTTATACAATAAAAAATATAACTGTAGTCAACTGGCTTTTAGAAATTTCAGTTTGCTTGAATATCTTGCTCTTCAGATAAAGTCATCAGGCCGAGCAATATTGTGACTCTTTACAGAAGTCCCAAGTTTAATGCAAAGTTTTTTGATGACTTTACTCTCAGTCCTCTCAGTCATATGTATTGATTTTGAAAATGTCAACCCCAAAGACATCAGCACCAAAGAACTCATAACACGGGAAGACCTAGTTATTTCCAAGGGTGTAATTATTTCTGAAGTGGTGGTAACTGATGCTGGCTTATCAGATCATTATTGTGTTTCCATCCAAACAACTATCTCTGCAGATGTTTGCAAGAAAGAAAAATGTAATTAAGAAATGGTATATAAATGAAGAACCATATTTCCATATTAGCTCTGCCAGATGTTTCTGTTAACAGATTAGTTGATTTCTTTTGTTTCAGTGTTTAGAAAATTATCGATGACATTGCTCCACTCAAGACTAAGACTGTGGCTGATAAGGAAAAAACATGTATGTGTATAGCCACAAACAATTATGGAGTTTGGCCTTACACCAAACTCCAGTTTCACTATGACAGCTACAAGGAAAGTCTCCAGACCTTTAACTGAGAACTGAAAAGAGCAAGAGTCTTTCTTTTCTCAGATGATCAATAGCAAGAGCAATAATGCACAAGTCTGATTTACTGCCACTAACAAACCCTTTACCTTCAGTGCCCTCTGAATTGTTGTCCAGCAAGTCATGTAATAATATTGCATGCCTTTTCAATGAAACAATCCAAAAAATAAGGGTGACAGTTAATAACTGCCATCAGGCTGAACGCCTCCTCTTCTCTTACCTAAGCTGACAAACTTCCTTCGAATAGATCACGATAGCTTGTTAGAAATTCTTGCTAAGCTTCGATCTACCACCTGCTGCCTTTACACTGTGCCAACTGGCTTTTTAAAAAATGTTTTTAATCACATTTCTTTTGTCATATGAATTATGAACAGTTCTCTACAATCTGTTTTTTCCCCAACAGCCTTTGTTTAAAACCACTGTTTAAAAAAAAGGAGTAAATATAGATACAGGGCAATACAGAATTATAAACCCATATCAAATCTGCCTTTTTTAGGAAAAATTATCGAGAAGGTTGTTTGCAGTCAACTTCATGCTTTTCTCAACACTTATCAGTCAGGTTTTCGGCCACATCACAGCACAGCAACTGCACTTTTCAAAGTCTCGTCTCGTCTTATCTCGTCTCATCTTCTGGGGATCCGGGTCGCGGAGGTAGCAGTTCGAGCAGAGAAGCCCAGACTTTCCTCTCCCCAGCCACCTCCTCCAGCTCTTCAGGGGGGACACCTAGGCTTTCCCAGGCCAGCTGGGAGACATAATCTCTCCAGTGTGTCCTGGATCCTCCCCCGGGTCTTCTCCCAGAGGGACGTGCCCGAAACACCTCCAATGAGAGACGTCCAGGGGGCATCCTGATCAGATGCCCAAACCACCTCAACTGGCTCCTTTCAATGTGGAGGAGTAGCGGCTCTACTCTGAGCCGCTCCCGAATGATTGAGTTCCTCACCCTATCCCTAAGGGTGAGGCCAGCAACCCTGCGGAGAAAACTCATTTCTGCCGCTTGTATTCGCGATCTCATTCTTTCGGTTATTACCCAAAGTTCATGACCATAGGTGAGGGTAGGAACGTAGATCTTCTTCTTCTTCTTTCAGCTGCTCCCATTAGGGGTCGCCACAGCGGATCATCTGCCTCCATCGCACCCTATCCCTTGCATCCTCTTCCCTCACACCAACCCTCTGCATGTCCTCTTTCACTACATCCATG
>VUQH01010926.1:3128-13223 GCA_015106775.1 Etroplus canarensis
CAGGTGAAGCTACGGCTGCCCATCTCAGAGACATTGTTCCAGATGAACAGAGATCAGCTGCAGAAGCTCGTCCAGTACCTGATCACAGCCCACCACACCGAGGTGCTGCCCACCGCTCAGAAGCTGGCAGACGAGATCCTCTCCTCCAACTCCGAGATCAACCAGGTCCACGGTAAGACCGCAAACTACATAAACACCCGTTTTTTTTTAAAAAATGGCACAGATTCGTGACTGTCAGTCAGAAAGTGCAGCACTTTTCTTAATTCTTAAAAAGTTCTTGCACTGCAGAGGTGCTGCCCATCCCTCTGCAGTTATATCTTCACAGCAACAGGCCACACTTAAAAGCCTTGCGACTTGAAACATGCTGCATGCTAGCCTACGGGCTGTCATACGTCAGAGCCCCTGATTACTCTGGCGAAGCAGCAAGCCGGGCTTCAAATGGCTCGTTTGATTTCTCAGTTCCCACTCTCCAGTCGCTACCTCCTCCCACTGGCAGGGGTAGGTTGAAGAAAGCAGAGAAGAAGGGAGCTGTGTGATGAAATGGATTCAGGAGAAGGCGCAGAGAGAGATGTGTGAAGAGGAAAGGGACACTGAGAGGAAGAGACAGAAGAGATGGCACTCGGGGAAATGGGAGAGAGGAGACGGAAAGGAGAGGAAAGATGAAAGGGCCGGAGCAAGTAGAGAGATGAAAAACAGGAGGAGAGCCACAACAGCTCTGCGTTGGGGAAACGACAAACCCGACACATCCTTTCACCAAACAACCCTCTTTATCTCTTTCTCTATTTCATCCTGCTCGCTTAATGTTGACATTCTCCAGCTCTCTCATCCAGGAAGCCCCGCGCTGTGCTTCCTGTCTGTGTTTGACAAGGGGGATCATGGGGGTTGAAGTTCAGTTGATCCAGGAGTGAGTCTGGCTTTGATGGAGGAATGTTGCTGTTTGCTGCGGCGTTCTTCCAGCCAGTTGGAAAAGCATCTCTGGGCTTTCCTCAGCTCGCTTCCTGCTAGATCAAAGCGGCTTCCCCATTCGGAGCATATCTACATTTCCCCGTGGTATTAGTCAGACACACGGCAGAAAAATAAAGTTGGCTTTTTATTCCCAGGGGGGCACGATTAACCTAACACGAGTAGCGTTTGAGTGTCATGCAGGTGTGCCATAAGTTAAATGTTAAACAAAGGGGCATGAGCGCAGAGAGGATCAGTGCCGTGATTCAGAAGAGGTTTAAAGGAATTCAGCGTTGTCTCCAGATCCTTCAGCACTTAGGGATTAAATCTTAGATGAAACACATCGGTACTGAGCTAAGAAAGTAGCGTTCTTGTAGGTGAAGCTGCCTATAAGTAAACTCCATTTCCCATGGTCACCGTCTGTTTATTTTTCTTGAAGCACCTGAGTGAATAAAGTGATTCTTCTGTTTTCACCAGTTTTGATGTGAAATGAAGGATTTTATTGGTAGAAGGCATGTGCTTTCTGGTTGCTGTCTGCATGATTCTCTGTTCCTGTCATTTAGTGTGTGTGTGTTGGGGTGTGTGTGTGTGTTCTCAGGTGCCCCGGACCCAACCGCAGGTGCCAGCATTGACGATGACAACTGCTGGCATCTGGATGAGGATCAAGTCAGGGAGCAAGTCAAACAGTTTCTGTCCCAGGGAGGATACTACAGCTCTGGGAAGCAGCTCAACTCCATGTTCGCTAAGGTTCACATCACCGCTTCCTCCTTCCCCGTCATCCAGAGATTTATTGCTAAAATGACGATCCAACCAGTAAAACGACCACTCTGTTTCTATAATAAGAACGAAACTCAAAGCTGTGAAACTTTTTATTGAGCTCTGTTTGAGTCGCTAAGACTTTAGTTAGCATAGAATGTTATTTGCCTCATTAAAGCTGCAATTGTGTTGTGAAAGGGGTTGCTCGTAGTGACAAACGCACAGAGCATTGGCGCACGTCTGGAGTTCCCCTTAGCCCTGGCTGACCTTTTTTCTTGTTGTTTTGATTTTGCAACGATCGATTTGGGCCCTGTGAACCGTGAAGGATCGTGAGCCAGATGAGCTGCTCTGCCGTTGATGTTCTGGTATCTGACTGTCTGCAACTTACCACAACGACAGCTTGCTCAAAGATGCTGAACATGGCTGAATATTTAGCAGCACTTCATCCGTACCGCCATACATTTGGGCACCTTTTTTGTTTGCTACATCAATTCTGACCAAATGGACGCCCGCCGTTTAGTTTCTGGTGATGGGTAAATGGGCCAAAACAATCTAGTGTAGTGGTTTACGCATTCGCCTCACAAGCAAAAGGCCCCTCGTTGGATTCCAGGTGGGGACACAAGCCTCTCTCGCCATGGAGGGTTGCATCAGGAAGGGCATCTGGCGTAAAAACCGCTGCCAAATTAGCAATGCGGATTAATCCGCTGTGGCGACCCCTTGGGCAGAATACAAGGGAGCAGCCGAAGGTGCATTTTTTTCTTTTCTACATTTACGATAAGGCAGCTGAATATGTTCCTGCAGCTGCTGAGTGTAACCTTTAATACCAGTCTGATAATAACTTGAAATTTTTCTCAATTAGGCATTAACAGGTTTCCAATTATGGCTAAATATGGCTTTGCCCATCCTCAGTCAGTGTAGAAGTTTTCTATGCTTTCTTTGTCTGAGTGAAACAAGCCCACTTGACACGTTCTGATAAGCCCGAGCTCTCGATTTCAGGGGCAAAAGGTTTCTTTTATTTGGCTTTAATTGGCATTCAGAAGGTTTGCTATAATACATGAAGTGTGCGTGTAGCCAAAAGTCAGACTCGCTTTCCCATTTGTTCAAATTTTCAGATTAGCTGTTCACTTCATTTTTGGATTTTGGACACTGGCTTTTATTATCTATGAGTATTGAAGGAATACTCGTGGGGAGATGCACTCTTTCACTGTCTTGCACAGTGAGCTCATTCATATCTGTATGTTATAGTCAGCTGGAAAGTGGACAGCCTCAATTTGTCCAGTGGAAGTAAGCTGCACTGGTTACCACTATAATATTTTTAGTTTCAAACTGAAATGCAAAAGCAATATATTGTATTTTTATACTTCTGCTATATGCTAAACTGACATGAAAGTGGCACCGATTTTCATATCCAGCTCACAGTAAGAAGGTAAATATGCACAAAATGTCAAATGTGTGCTTCGACAGTCTGTTAACTTGAGCTTCTCGTGCTTTTATTTGCTTCCACCTTCCTGAGAATAAGATGTAGTACATGCTGCTTTTCATTCTGTCATACATCACACGCACTCACTAAGCCTGCTCTCTTTCCAGGTGCGAGAGATGCTACGAATGCGAGACTCAAACGGCGCCCGGATGCTCACGCTCATAACGGAGCAGTTCATGGCGGACCCCCGATTGTCACTATGGAGACAACAGGGCACGGGCATGACGGACAAGTGCCGGCAGCTCTGGGATGAGCTGGGTAAGAACAGCTGCAGATAGCTCTGTAATATAAATGTGCCTGACAGTGTGTTTATGATTGCCCAATCAGGTTGTTGCTTCAGTCGCAGGCCTAAAGATGTCTTCCTTCTGTTGCTCTGACAAATGTCTAGTCGCTGAGTTAGGTAAACATTCATCCAGTCAGTAAGCTATTAGGTTATCCAGCTGGCCAGCTGCTGCTGCTCCTGCCGGGGCCTCTCCTCTCTGCCCGCACTGAGTGAATGATAAAGGCCGCCGATCAATACGGCTGCTCAGCTTCTCTGCAATCAATCGCAGCATTTAGGAGGTCAATAAGAACACTTCCTGGGTGAGCTAGGGAGATCATGACACAGACAGAAATAACAGCCAGACAGTTGGCGCGCACTGTCTGAGCGTTTTCTCTGAGACGTAGACGTCTGTCTTTTGACAGAGTTTAATGCTATTCTGTTGAACAGGTGAGTTTAGTGCTGGTCACCAAGCAGCCTGATTTTAGGATTAAACAACTGGCAAATTTAAAATAGTCGTTTTCTGAGTCTTTGTCATTGTGGCAGTGTCGCAGCTGTTAAAAACAATGGTATGTATATTTTTTCACAGAAAACTGGAACATTCTTCAAAATTTCAGCCTTGAAAATGTCACTAAATGCGTAATTGGTCTCAAGGTTGAGTTTTCAACTAAGAGTTTCGGATTTTAAAAAGCTGGTACTATCTTTCAAGGCTGCAGTCATCTGTTATTTTATTATTAATGTCATTCATTAGCTTAGTTCATTCATTATTTTATACTAGACCTTGGTTCATCTCATTCTAAGCTTCTTCTGTTTGGCTGCCCCTTGTAAGCAAAGTGTTTGAACAGCAGGTGGATGGATCTTCTCCGAGATGACTTTATTGGGGGTGTCACTCTGTGACATCATACAGAGCCAAGAAGGGGAAAAAATTAAGAGAAGCACTTATGGCAGGCCTAAGCTTTTGCCTCACAGGGGTTGCTTGTACGCACTGACTTCAATGTTTGAAACAGGCCATGTTTAGTTCAGGCATCCATCCACTGAATAATGTATATACACCATATGGGCAAAGGTATTGGGCCACCCACTCATAACACCTAAAAGAGCTTTTATGGCACCCCCTTAGGCATTAATTTGGAGTTGCTCCCCCCTTTGCAGCTGTAACAGCTTCCACTTTTCTGAGAAGGCTTTCTACAAGATTTTGGAGCGTGTCTGTGGGAATGTTTGCCCATTCATCCAGAAGGGCATTTGTGAGGTCAGACACTGATGCTGGATGAGCGAGCCTGGCATGCAAGCTCCATTCTATGTCATCCCATTGGTGTTGGATGGGGTTGAGGTCAGGCCCCTGTGGAGGCCAGTCAGTTTCTTTCACACCAAACTAATTCAGTAGTGCCTTTTTGGACTTTGCTTTGTGTGCTTGGGGAACAGAAAAGGCCTTCCACAACCTGTTCCCACAAAGTTAGAAGCATTGAAATGCCCAAAAAGTTTTGGTAAGCTGAAGCTTTAAAGAGTTCTCTTTACTCTGAGGGGCCCAGGCCAACACAAAAAATCAACCCCATAGTATTGTCCCTCCTCCACCAAACTTGCAGGCAGACAGGTAATGTTCTCCTGACATTCACCAAACTCAGACTCATCAGACTGACAGAGAAGCATGATTTGTCAGTCAGCAGAACATGTTTCCACTGCTCCAGAGTCCAGTGGCATCCCTCCGATGTTTGGCATTGCACTTGGTGACTGTACTTGGCGATGGAAACTGATGCCTAGAAGCTCCTGGTGCACAGTTTTTGTGCTGATTGTAATGCGAGAGGAGGTTTGGAGCGCTGCAGTTACTTAGTCAGCAGAGTGTTGGCAACTTTTACGCACCATGCACCTCAGCACTCGACGAGCCCGCTCTGTAACTTTATGTGGTTTGCCACTTTGCAGCTGAGTTGCTGTGGTTCCTAACCGCTTCCACTTTGTAATAATACCACTTGCAGTGGATGGTGGAACTTCTAGGGGGGAAGAAATGTCACGAAATGACTTGTTACAACGATGGCATCCTATTACAGCACCACGCTGGAATTCACTGAGCACTTTGGAACGACCCAGTCTTTCACTAATGTTTGTAAAGGCAGACTGAATAGCTTGGTGCTTGATTTTATACACCCGGGACTAAATGAAACACCTGAATTCAGTGATTAAGTGATGCGGCCCAATACTTTTGTCTATGAAACGTATAAATATATTACAGAAAATGAGGAAAGAATAATAGATCGTCTTAAATGCTTGTTTTTATGTTTTTACAATACCACAAGAAAAATAAGGCAAGCACTGTACGTTTTTTGCAGCTTTTAAAAGTAATCTGATCAGCTCGTGCATTAGCATCACATTCACACCTCCTGTCAGTTCAATGAATTGTCTCTAAAGTGGCACAGAGAGCTTCTGGCTTCCTTGAGATCCTGGCTTTTAACCACCATCCTATCCACAGGTGCACTGTGGGTGTGCGTGGTGCTAAATCCTCACTGTAAAAGCGAGGAGAAGAGCGGCTGGTTGAAGCAGCTGAAGAAGTGGGGGGACATGGACGTCTGCCCACTGGAAGACGGCAACTACGGCAGCGAGCTTCCGAACATCACCAACGCTCTGCCGCAGAGCAACCTGGCGCAGGGTCAGCACTAAAGCACACACTGACAAATATGCATGTGTTGAAATGTGAGCCGCCTGTAAATGCAAGCACAAACTAATCTGAATAAGGCAGAAAGGCTCCGTAACATGAAAAAATACACACACACACACACACGCGCACACACACAATGAACCTCATTTCTGCTGATGGTAATGCTGTGTGTGTATTGCATCAGACTCTCCGTCCAGGCCGAGGCGGACTGTGTTCAGTCGGGCCATCGAGGCGTGCGACCTCCACTGGCAGGACAGCCACCTCCAGAGGATCATCAGCAGCGATTACTACATGTCTCCATCCTACCAGAGGGAAGGGGAGAGCCTGCTGTTCAACCCGCAGGGCCTGCCACTGTGGCTAGGTAGAGTTTTATTACTCATTTCCAGGAAAAGTAAATGTATTTGTCTTTTGCATCATTTACAATCTGCAGTGTGTAAATGTGCAAATTCATGATTTATTTAGTCAAATATTATAGCCTGCACACGTGCACTGAGCAGCAAACACAGTTTCTCCATTACAAGGGCATAGAAAAAAAACCCTTCATTTTCAGGAAGAATGACAGGATTTGTGTGACAGTAGACGCACGCACGCGCGCATACACACACACACACACACACAGTTCTAATTCAACTTAAAGCCGACCCAAAACACACACACCACATGCACACACAGAGTAATTCTGCTGATATTGAGGCCAGTATCTGCAGTAAGCAGCTTCCAGCTACGATCTGTCAGATTCTGCAACTTAAGCCAGCTATCAGACACACAGGCGTTCTGCTGAGACCGCACTGTGTCTGTGTGTGTGTGTGTGTGTGTGTGTGTGTGTGTGTGTTTGTGCGCACACCATTACTATCTGCATCATGTGTCCTGTAGTGTGTGTTAGACCGAAAGTTTGGAAGAGGAAGGGAGGAGTTTCTTGGTGTGTGTGGGTGCGTGAAGGTGTCCTCACCTTATCTTATCTCATCGTCCCCCACACAGACCACGTCCCAACAGCATGCGCTCGCGTCGATGCCCTTCGCTCACATGGTTACTCCAGAGAGGCCCTGCGATTGGCTGTAGCCATCATCAACACACTCCGCCTCCAACAGCAGAGGCAGATGGACATCTACAAACACCAAAAGAAAGGTAATGGTGATGTTTTTTTTTCTGGAGATGGTGCAGCGCCTCTAATGGTCATTCTGACGTTTGCCTCTGGCCCAACTTTCTGTTCTCAGAGATACTCCAGAGGGGCATTACCTCCACCACCAACGTAGAAGGCTGGGTGGGCCATCCGTTAGATCCAATTGGCTGTCTGTTCATCACACTCACAGAAACGTGCCGTGTCGATGACGACAACACCATGGACACCGGAGGTATGAAAACAAAGGCTCAGTTCTGTTTCACTTTTAGCTCATCTGGCTGAAGTGCCCATGAGCTAATGCAATGGCGAGGTGTCCGTCCATCCACAGTTCACAAGAATCACTACTTATTCTACAGTACTGGTCAGATTTTCATGGAACTTGCACAAAATGACCACCTAATGGGTCTTCACCCAAACTGATCAGGGTCAGTCACAGTTGTCATTTCACGCGCAGTTACCTATTTTCAAAAGAATCCCTACTCCTAAGAGTATTGGTCTGGATTGTAATGAGGTGTGTGCCTCTCTGTCATGTATAGATAATTGCCATCATTAGGTTCATTTATGGTATTATTACGTCTTAAGCTAGGCTAGGCCAATCAAGAACTAGGGCAGTTGACTGTTTGCGAGTCTCCTAACATCTCAGTGGATTTAATCATCAGTTTGTACAACGTGGCCAACCATTGACAAGAAAACAGGTCATTTTCTTTCTGTACTTCATTACAGTAACCTTAGAATCATGAAGGATCACGAGTCAGACGAGCTTCTACATCACTGACTTTCTGTTTTTATAATAAGAGACCTTCACAACTGTTGTTTTGTGTTTTGAACTGATGGATCTGAAGATGCCGCCTTAGGGTTTCATAAGCAAAGGAAATCTTTTGTTTTGTTGTACTTAATGGAGATTTATTCACCATTTTCATCTTTATTTACCATTTTCATCTTTATTTAATTTATTGAACCGGTTGAAAGAACCATAAATAACAAGACATAAAAAAGCTTTAAGGTCTTTAATTAGGATGTAGGTCTAAAGTTTCAGGACAGATTGTTCTTAAGTGAATACATGCTGAATATCTAAGCATTTACTGGGTTCTGTGCTGCAATTCTTAGACTTATATGAGTAGATCTATATTCGTTTTTCACTGTAAGGAGGTCTCCCAGCATTTTCATAAAGACTGTGATGAGCCATTATGGTCAAGGATAATGAACTATGATTATAAGAGTCGGGGTGTTGTTAGGCCATCGTGATTATGCAGAATATCTCCATAGGCTGACGGCACAATGCTTGTACGGGTAGAAGACACACATCCTTTTCTACTATACAAGAAGCATAGTTTGATTTTTACTTCCAGTGCTTAAATGAAAGTCTCCTGCCAAGCTGAATTCCTAGGTATTTGTAGGACTCAGCAAGAGTAACATGGGTGCCATTTAAAGTTGTAATTGCAGGGGAGGCAGAGAGTCACTGGTGGAGGTAGAGAGTTATTTTCACTTGGTATTTTCTGCATTTAAAAGTCTGAGATTAAAGAGCACTGATTTGAAACTGTCAAATGCAGACTGGAGATGAGTCGCAGCCTGGGGAATATAAAAATGCATCAAGAGAAGTAGTTTTTTGTACATTAAGTAATTATGATGTATCAGCAGCAATGGACCTAAGATAGAACCCTGAGGTGTCTCATTTCTAACAGTAAGGTGGTTTGACCAAACATCAGCAACAACTGCCTCTGTTCTCTTTGAGGTAAGAGTAAAATTTATGGTATAGGATATTATGGTCAATCGTGTCAAATATGTTCACTGAAGAGAGGAATACAACAGTTTTTTGTACATTTTGGAGACGGCTCTTATGTTCTGTGACGGGGCAAGAACCAGACTGCTGTGGCTGTAGTATGGCTAGTAAACCAATATGGAGCATAGTTTTAAAGTGACCAGTGAGTCTATTTTCTTTCTTGGAAAAGAAGTTTAGAAATACTTATTCGCTGCCACACTAAAGCGCGTGTTTGGATAAAAATCATTCAGCCACTGCGTGTCTACTGTTTAGTCTGCAGCACTACCAAGCCAAGCTTCTGTCCAATGAATCTGCGCAGCAAACCAAAGTCCTAACATGCGCCTGCACCAAGAATCTACTCCCCGGTTTCTTGCACAACTATACAAAGAGCCTGTTTACTAAACACAAGGTATAATTTCTGTCCCGCGTGATGAGCCGATGCAGTATATAATCCTAAGCAGAGGTGATCAGGTTCAACCAGCAGTGACTCATCACACAACAGACTCCATGTTCTTATGAGAGGACCAGGCACTATTGTGCTGCGGGCAGCCATAAACCAGCCACGCATGAATGGATCAGGCTGGAACACCCTGCTCGTTTAGACCACACTCCTGTGCATGTGTGTGTGGTATGTATAGAATCCATCACCATTTGCATTTCTCGCCCTGCCCAGGGTTTTTTTTTTTTTCTTCGTTTTTGCACCAGTGACCATTGCGACTGAACAGAATAGGGGTTGGGTTTTCTCATTGTTACCAGGCTACAGGGAACTATTGTAAGTCCAGACAATGCTGACCACTGGCACACTCATCTGTTTGGTTGTGTGTGTGTGTGTGTGTGTGTGTGTGTGTGTGTGTGTTGAAGACAGATCAACAAAAAGAATGATTGTCTTGTGTTGTGTTGGGAATTTGAGGAGAGTGGTATGATAATTTTGTGTGCTCGGGGGTATAGCCTGGTCACCATGCTTTCATTCCCCATGTGAGACAGCTGGGAACATCTGTTGTAAAGTGGGTGGATCTCGACTGTGTGTAACCCAATCAAATTGTGCGTCTTTCTCTGGTCTTTTCAAATCAGCCAGTCATTCTAGAGGGAGGTTAAAAAAAACCCAGCAAGTTAGCAATGGGGTTAAGTCTGT
>VUQH01010932.1:5342-17821 GCA_015106775.1 Etroplus canarensis
GGTATTATATCTTTTTTTTTTTTTTTTCCCAGTTCAGTGTATAGGCTACACTTTTTCACAGTTGGAGAAAATAAAGAGTTATTTACAGCGATGAGCATTAAAAATTTAAATGTGTTTTTTTTTCATTAAACATTGTTAATTCCCATGCTCTTACTCATTTAGTTTTTTATTGAAACCACAGAGCCTCAAGTTGGAGACCCCTGGTCTAGACAGCTGTGTTGTTTAAAATGTAACCATTTCCACTGCGTGAGACATGTGCAAAACACTGGACTAAATAGAAGCGCTTTTTTAAATTTTTTGCTCATTGTTACTAACTATAAACACCTAACATTTTATTATTGATTATTTTTCCCTTTGTGTGTTTCACCCACCAATATTTGTCCTCAGTTTGGTTCTCAGTGGCATCTGGTGATTCACACATTAGAATGGATCCAAATCAAAAGAGAAAAAAAAATCTCGCTTAATCTTTGCCTAGAAAACAAATTGTGGTTAATGCTACAAAACCATTTGTCATTATTTTTATAGTTTGACGTTTAGAATCAAAAATAATTACTGACAATAATTGAAGCAACTTGCACTCACTCAATCTCCAAACATGATCTTTTAGCCATGCGTGGAAAGCGAACATGCTTAACAGCAAAGTAGAACAGCTGGAGAATACAGAGCGAGCAGTCTCTGATGCCAGGTCTTGTACGCCTACTCCTCAAGTTTCTTCCCTTCATTCTCTCCCCTGAAGCCATGAATGCAGAGAAATTATTCTCCCCTAATTGCCTGTCACACTGCAACGCAGCTATGTTAGAGTTTTTTCACAATGCACAAATTCTCTGGGTCAGTGGACGGAGTGAAATTCTCGCATGGGTTGAATGAAAATGTTCTAAAAATGTTCTAATGGGGCATCAAGCATGTCCTTGAGCATGTGCAGTGACGTGTTTGCCCATGCAGAGACTGTGTGCATTTCTTGTTTTGTGGGACAGAACAGGCTCGAGCCACCATGTTGAGGAAGATGAGATGTGGAGAGTTTGTCAAAACACCTCAAGTTTTCAGCTGTATGGCCAAAATCAGGGCTTGTTTCTCTGAGTTTTCCTGTTTCAGCCAAGTACCTTAATTGAGATGCACCACACTCCTTTCAGTTCTACCAAACTACAAATGGGAGTCTTGCACATCAATGGTACTGCTGAAGCCATTGAGGAAATCATAATTTGGACTTTGCAGGGAGCTTATTTATTATCACATCACCAGATTCCCCATTTCCCTCTCACTTAGCTGTAGGCAGAAGTCCATCTCTGCATAACCAGGGAATCATGAGAATGATCAGTTTGACAGTACTTTAGCTGTGCTGTGTATTACTGTCTCCAGGATGAGCAATGAATCTCTGATTAGATTTGGATATTGTTTGTTTGAGGTGATGCATCCTCACTTTTACAGGGATATTAGCTGCATTTGTGTTCGTAAAGGGACTCATTTGAACAATCTCTGCACGAAAACTGAAAATATTCATATTTTCTTCTTGCTTGTTTTTCCTCCAAAAACAAAACAGCCACCCCAAATGTAATCTGCAGGCAATTTTGTGGTAGAAGTAAAGATCTTGTACTTGTAATGCTGCTGACACGCCTTTTGTCCAAGGCAGGCTCGGCAATGGAGTTTGATAAAAAAAAGTTAAATTTGCCTCTAGTTAACCTTAAGCCAGTCACGGCATACAGAATGTTTGCAAGCTCCCAAGATCATTTAGTCAAGAAAATGCTGTGCCAATATCTCTTAATCACCAGCCTTTCCTAATATTCAGTCCCATAATGCACCACTGACCCATGTTTCTCACCTCTTCTCATTGCCTGAGAGGCAGTGAGATGAAATCCTAAAGCCCATGTGAAGGACATTTTAGGACGTATTGTTGCTTAACTCTGCATTGGCTCACATAAAATGGCAAAGCAGGATTTTTATTGTTTCAGCTTCTAACATAACTTGCCTGAGGCACTTGCTGATCTAACTGGAGCTTTTGTGGGGCAGTTAATTAATAACAGATGCAGTACTGTGCAAAAGTCTTGAGCCATTTCCAACCAGCTTGAACATCAGTATTTGTTGTGACCACCTGTATTCTTCAACACCGCCTGAACTCTCTTAGCCAAGCTGTTTTGTCATTTCTTTAAATAGTCTTCAGGAATAGTTCTCCAGGCTCCCTGTAGGACATTCCAAAGCTCCTCTTTGAATGTTGGCTGCCTTTTGCTCTGTTCTCTGTCAAGGTGATCCCCATTTTCAAATCTGAATTCATCTCTCCATAGGACCTGTTTCTACCGATTTTCACTCTGGTTCTTGTGTAATTTGGCCTACCACAGCCTTTTCTTTCCATTTTTCTACTTTAAGAATTGCTTCTTGACAGCCACCCTTCTACTGAGACCATTTCTCATGAGGCTTTGGCAAGCAGTAGATGGATAAACTGAAGGACCAGAAGCATCTGTCAGGTCCTGTGTCAGGTCTTTGCTGGATTCTTTCCTATTTCTGAAGGACATGACTTTCAGACACTGTTGGCCTACTGTAGATAGTTTTTAGCCTGCCACTTCTTCTTTGGTCCTCCACGTTTAGAGTTTATTTAACACGCTGTACAACATGCTGAGATATGCTAAGTTGTTGGCTAATAGCTGTTTGGGAATCACCTTGTTGGTGGAAAAATCCCATTTTATGCCTGTCAAACTGTGCAATCTTTTATCTCGCCTGAAAAGGATCAGGTACAAGGACTGGAGTGAAAAGCAGCCAAGTCTAAAAAAAAAAAAACAAAAATCTTTGAAAGACCTTTAGAAAGCCTGGAGAACTATTGCTCAAGATCTTGACTTGAGACTTTTGCACAGTACTGTAGTTGGGGAAATTCTATAATTACACCTTATAATCTTAAAAATTCCAACCTCAACATGTAGAGACACATTACCATAGCCTTCTAAGTTCTCTTTACTGAATATTTGAGCTTTTAGTGTGTTTTAGTGTCTCTACTGGTTTTAGTAATGAGGAATGGAAGAAGACTCAGGATTTGAAAACACCATGTGAGTAGACAGGTAAATACTCATTAAAGTTGGCATAGTCATTGTGAAAGCCCTTTAGCTTTCTTAAAAGTGTTCTGTTTTGCTTCCATTCATTTGGCCAACTTTAAGGTTAACTTTTGACTACATGCACAGGTTCAGACTGAGAATAGTTCAAGCTCTGTTAAGTGTGAACTAAAGGTGGTGAGTGATAGCAAACTTACTGCATATTATTTATACTGCATACTGCTGACTCCAAGTCCTGTTTTCCAAGAGTTTTCTATGGTGGTGTGTTTATCAAGTATACTGGCATATGGTGGGTTTACAGAGAGTGGGTTTGAGCGGGTGAACCGACCCCGGACCCTCTACAAGAATGCTACTGGTAGTGAGGACTACAAGCAGGGTGGAGTAACAGAAATTGGTGAAGGGCTTATCATTTAAACATAAAAACATAAGGTTAATGAGAATAGTAATAAGTAATAAGGAGCAGCCATGACTCAGGAGACAGAGTGGGCCATCCTCTAATTAAAGGTTGAGTGGTTTGATCCCCGACTCCTCCAATCTACATGTCGAAGTGTCTTTGGGCAAAATGCTATATAAGTGCCAGTCCATTTAATAAGGTGATAGGATGCAAGAATAATGAGCGATGAAAGGGTCTGGAAGACAACAATGGGGTGTTAAAGACATCAGCAGGTAAACAGAGGAATTGATAGAGGCAGGAGGTCACATTCAGAAGGAACAGGGAGTTTCCATTTGCCTGCAGGGACTATTTGCATTTAAGAACTTCAAACAGACATCAACACAGTAATGACGGTCTGTCTTAACAATTGTCAACAAACAATGCAGACAGGCCAGGCTTTTGAGTTGAACTGAAATGAATCAATAACTTTTGCTTTATTGAGTTATTTATTGATTAAGAATTTCAAAATACAGCCATGTGTTCATTAACCTAATGAACTCACAATTTGTCTTCGGAAAGCTGCACTGAAAACAACGAACAGAGCGAGCAGGAACAGGGCAAGGATAAGGCTTTTAATGGTTGTCTAACTCTGCCTTATAGTAAATTGGCTGGTAGTCAGTGACTTTGATTTTCTATGCTCTCAGTTACCCCTGACACTCTCTGGCAGCATTAAAAGCAGTACCACACCCTGCAACACTGCCAGCACAAATAAGGCGCTTGTAATTTGGAGCCTTTTTTCTTTTAAAGATGACTTCAGCTGAGGCTACATCTCCTAATTTGTCACGTTTTCTGTAAGATTTTACTCATCATTTATCTCTCATCTCTATTTTTCTTTGAAGAATTTCCACGTCGAACAGAACTCATTTGCCTCTGCAAGATTTCTGTCCAAAATGATTGCGAAAGCAGAACTTTTGGAAACTCGACAGATATGATTCAGAGTTCTCACGATCCTTCTTGTTGCGGGTGCTTTAAGAAAGGGCCGCGCTCAAGTTTGTGTCCTTTCAGCGTGGAGACTTGGTACCCATGCAGTCCCTTTGTAATCCACTCTCCATACTCTTCTGTGTGTATTATCGGGGCTCAGTGCTTGCTTCAGTTTGTGCTGTCCTCATGCAACAGTTCACACACAGAGACCGACTGAGTCACATGCTCACATATCCTGTGAAGTAATTGCAGTGTATGGATGGGTGGCTAGCATGGGGCCAGTAAGACTGCTGCAGATACTGCATAGAATAGCCTACGGGAATGCAGTTTGCCCTACAAATACGCTCGTTCTGTTCAACGTAAACGCAAATATCTGTTCTTATTCTCAGCCAAAGAAGTGCACCTGATCGCGCTTGTCCTTTTTGGCTGGGCTACTAGAAACATTCTCAGCTGATGTAATGTCTTCTCTTTTGTAATTACTCCCACATACAGAGTACCAAGCCTCATTAACCCTTTGGCAAGGAACACCTGTGCACCACTTTTGAAAGCTCTTTTCTTCTTTTGCCCACAAAATGGTCGCCAGCGTCATCATTCTTGTCTCTAATGCATGCATTCCAAATTGTACTAATCATTGTATGATAACGGATGGTTTGTGGTACTTCATTGAAGAAATGAGAGCTAAAAATACAGACATACTTAAATTTATAATTTAATCAGGCCCGGTTGCCATCCACATCTGCAAAAATCTGCTTGGAAAAAGTCAGTTAATCTGCAAAGGAACAGCAGTTTATTTCTGCAGATGCCTGCTGGAGCTCAGAACTGCCTCTAATTTGTTAATTATTAGTGAGCATGTTTTATTGCATGTCTAAAATGGAATAAAATGTAGTTATTGACAGAAAAGTAAACTGGATACCTACATAAGTAGAAAGCTCAAGAAGGTACTTCAAGCAAACAGAAATGTTGGGAAAAAAAACATGAACAAAGCTATATGAGGGAACATGAGAGGAATGGATTTTCTCAAAACTAATTATTGGGGTATGTGTTGAGACTTTGATAAAACAACCCACAGCCTTGAAGCGTAACTGAGATTTTCTTATGTTCAGTAGCAACAAGAATGACTCATTAGTCTTCTGAGGGCTGCTTGTCAATCTGTTGAGTAGCATATTATTGTTGGGCTGTTAAAAAATAAAACTCAGCTGAAACACGCTCTCGTTTTGTTTTTAAGCTGCTTTGTCCCACCAACCGGTTCAATTTTTCTTTGCTAAAGAATAAAATGTCTCTTTTTTTTTTTTCCCAGCCATATTAAGTTTTTCTCCAGTGTTAGTTTCTGGCATCAACCCTATGAGTTAGGACTCCAAGTAACAAAATAAAACGTTTTGATTATATTTCAAAGACTTCTGCCGGAACAGTTGTTAAGTCCAGCAAAGCTGTGTTGGTGCAGCTCTTATGAGAAGGAAGAGGCAGACAGTTTATTTTCCACTTTTAGCGTGAAGCGAACAGATCAAGGTCAACCTCATTCACACACACAGCAGCGAATGATTCAGCTTAATGAAAGTAATGAACATAAGTGGACTGACATCAGCTGAACAGGTCTTATTCATATACCTGTTTTTTCTGTGCTTTTTGGCTCATCTGGCCGAAGGACCAATGAGCTCATGCCGTGACGAGGTGTCCTTGATCTGTCCATCCACGGTTCATGAGAAGTGCTTCTCCTCATTCAGAATTTATTCAAATGTATACACGTGATCACCTAATAGGTTTTCACCCAAACTGTGCTGAAGGTCAAGGTCATATTTGTGATTTTACAGGCACTTTTCCATTTTGTCAAGAATGACTCCTCCTCCTAGAGTTTTGGCCTGGATAGTAATATTCATAAAACTAGGTCTTCATGGGCCCCTCTGCTATCTATGCATAAATGCCTTCATTAGGTTTATTTAAGCCATAATAATGTCTTAAGCTAAGTTAGGAGTAGTCAAGAACTAGGCCAATTGTCCTGGATATGACTATTTGTGAGCCTTCTTGACTTCGCAGTGGATTTCAGGTCTCATTAGTTTGTGTAGTGCAGATTGATGCACATTACAGTAACCTGTGAATTTTGATGGATCGTCATCCAGATGAGCTACTACATATCTGACATTCTGGTTTTAAGCTCCACTCGAGGTGCTTTTAAATGTGGCCAGGTCAGGCCGACAAAATAGTCAGATCCTGTCCACTAGATGGCTTTAAAAAGGTAAGAAGCTGCAGAGAAGTCATTCAAAATCCCAATCTTTCAATAAAAAAACCCTGCTATTCCCTTTGTGGTGACGTCAGCGTTGCAGTGGAAATGAAAGTATTTCTGGGTCCTAACCTTGAAGTTGTGAATCATAAGGATATAAATTACCATTTTTAGGCTCCAAATGTGGACATTTTGTGCCTCTGTAAATCCACTCTGATCTGTAAATGGTAATGCAAAGCACTCTTAGTGGTCAGGAAGACAAGAAAAAGCATGATCTAAATGTCCTCATATAAGCTATTAAATATGAATAATATGAATGCTGGGTTATCATACAGTCACTTTACTGGTCTGGCCCACTAGAGATCAAACTGGCCTGTATGTGGCCAATGAACTAAAAGGAATTTGACACCCCTGATTTATACTAGTGTAAAAAAACATATCAGAAGATGTCTCCTTAATAATGATATTTGTGATCAACCAACCTTTTTGGGGCTTGCAATACCTCAATTTATCAGTGACAATGACAATGCATTGCTGTAATTATCAGGAACCGTGACTCATCTCATTAGTTATGGTTCCCCTGGTGGAGTCGCAACACCCATGTCAGGATTCATTCTAAGTCATGGTTATTTGTAAGCAGGAGAAGTTATTCCCCTGTGATTATTTAAGCTATTAAAGCTTATGCCTTTAATTATAATATAAAAGACCATGCAACACATTTTTCAAATATGAAGCCACATTGCCCAACTAGATCAAAAGGAAGTGAGCTTGAAATTAAAATGTTCTTCGTGGAAGCACAGAGCAAACAAGACATTTAAACTATCCAGTATATAATAACTGTAGAAGTAATTACTAACACTGAGGTGTAGTTGATAATTAAAGCTGAAAATATCTTTTGTAACAAATGGCTGGTTGGGGAGAGATGCCTATGCTGACTGGGCTCATATGGGGGGAGTTGAAAAGATTTGTTTCCAGTGAGTCATAGAGTGCCTCCAGCAGTGGATGATGGAGGCGGCGAGTGGGATCATTGCCACTCTCAAGATGACAGTGCTCCTTAGCAGTGTAAATCTGTCCTCTCTGTGTGAAACTGAACTCTTTTTTTTTTTTGTTTTTTTTGCCCTCACCGTAATTATCTGTTTTTTTTTTCTCCTTCTCTTTTATATTTGCTGTTGACCTGCGGTAACTGACGGTGCCCTCGTCATATAGGTAAGTCACAGACGTGCAATCATTTAAAGCCCACATGTTTGAAATGCCTTCATGAGGAGATCCATAATTGAATGGATGACCTCTGCGGTGAGGCCATCAAATATGAATACTCTCACACACAAACTGCAGTTCAAGCTTGACCGAAACCCATCTGAAGTGCGTTGGTTGTAGAGAAGCTGGGATGAATTAGACGGGGCCATGCCTGTGTAATCACAGAAGGTGATGAAAGGTTTGCTTTACTGGAGCATGTTTAATAAGTTGCAGTGTATTTGATGGTGGAGGCTGTGACTAAGAAAAGCTCAGAGATACACGAGGTCAAGCCTTTCTTCATACCCAATCTTCACGGACCACAGGTCACATTTCATATTCCTCCTCACTTTGGAGAGACACATAATTCTCCACAATCGACTCTGTGTGGGAACAATGTAATTAAGGGTGTCGTGTTCCTTCTGTGAGCATCAGCTTCTTGTTATTCATGTGAGGGTCCTGATAATTAAAAAAAAAAAAAAAAAATTAAAAATCAGCTTGTATTTTGCAATTAGGCTCTGTAATCCATTAAACTGGAGCGATATCAGTCAAGTCATGGGAAGCACAGCTTGTCGAGTTATTGGAAATAAAAATTCATCAGGACTGTGAAAATGGAATGTGACAGACATTAAAAATACTTTGTTTAATGAAGGGTGAAAAGATGTGATGGGCAATGAACTTTGGGTTCGAGAAAAAGCCTTCTTAAAAGGTGAATGACGGAAAAGGGGATCCACAGTGATGTTTCACTTCATCCTCGCTCCTGTTTCAGCTCACATTTGCTGTGTTGCACAGGTCAGTCCAGCTGAGGTTCATCGTATTTACTGGATTGTTAGGTCCCCCAAAAGAAAAGGCACTCTGTGTTTGACAGGAGGAGCTGGTACTCAAATTTTAATGAGCCTCCGGAGGAGATGAGGAGGCGGCCTTGTTTACCGACAGGCTCTGAGCTTTGTGCAGGTACAAAATATTGATGGTACAGTGTGGGTGTGGGCAATGTGGGCAGTGCGACCGTGCCTTCTTTATCTCCTCTTTCAGTGCCAGTCAATGAACGCCTTTATTATTTTATAATACTTGCACATCGAAAATAAAATGAGAGATTGTGCCGTTCAACCTCTTACCACACTGGAGCAGAGGTGTAATATGATGCTTTTCCCTACATAGTAATGGAAGCCTCTGTTTCAAGCAGAATGGAAAGTCCACTGACCTTTAGTACTGTCTTTGTTTTTGTTTTTATCTTTGCCGAGTAGAGAGGGAGATGAAGAGTACAGGAGACACACAGACAGAGGGGAAAAAAAGGAGATTGTATGTTTCTAGGTTTAAAAGTTTTTGGTAGTCTTCTAAGTACCCTTCATCAGGCACATTTGTTTGGGCACTGTGAATCATTTTGCTGTGGTACATTTTCTAGATGTTTTCTATCCACACTGAAAATGAGCAAGAAAAAAAAATGAAATGTCCTCTTAAATGCTAAACGGTAACTACATTATATGAACAAAAGTACAGCGTTTGGGTGTTTCATTCAGTCCTATTGTCACAGGTGTATAAAACCAAGCACCTATCCATGTAGTCAAACATTTGTGAAAGAATGCGTCATTCTAAAGCGCTCACTGAGTTTGTGTGAACCTGTAATAGGATGCTATTATTGCAGCGAGTTGGTGAAATTTTTACCCTCCTGCATACTCCATTGTCCATTGTAAGTGATCTTATTGCAAAGTAGAAGCATTTAGGAACCACAGCGACTCAGCCATCAAGTGGCAGACCACGTAAAGTTACAGAGCGGGATTGCTGAGAGCCAGGGTACATAGTGCATAAAAATCATCAGTGCTCTCCTGACTTAGACTTTAAATGCAGAGTTCCAAGCCTCCTCTTGCATAAAAATTAGCACAAAAAAGCGTGCACTGGGAGCTTCATGGCATGGGTTTCCATGGCTCAGCAGCTACATGCAAGTCTTACATCACCAAGCACAATGCCACGTGTCAGATGGGGTGATGTAAAGCATACCACCATTGGACTCTGGAGCATTTGAAACATGTTCCATAATAGATAGCGCTTGTCTATCTGGCAGTCTGATGGACAAATCTGGGTTTGGCAAATGGCAGGAGAATGTAAAGTTTGGTGGAGAAGGGATAATACTATAGAGTTATTTTTCTGAGGTTGGCCTGGGCTCTTAGTTCCAGTAAAAAGAAATATTAATGATTCAGTTTGCCAAGACATTTCGGAAAATTCGTTACTTTCTGTCTCAGTATGACTGTCCTCCACGGCACAAAGTTAGGTCCTTAAAGGCATAGTTGGATGAGTTTGGTGGACAAGAATTTGACAGGCCCACGCATAGCCCTGACTTCAACCCCTTCAAACATCTTTGGGATAATTAGAATGGAGATTGCAAGCCAGACCATCTCACCAAACATATGTGTCTGGGCAAAAATTCTCTGACACACTGCAAAATCTTGTAGAAAGCCTTTCTAGAAGAGTGGAACCTTTTTATAGTTGCAACGGACCATAATAACTCCTATGAGTGTATAAGGGGGATATTATAAATGCTGAATGGGTAGGTTGCCCAATACTTTTGTCCATATCGAGTACCATTTTTGGTACTTCTTCAACAACTGCTTTTGATACTTCTTTTTGCAACTTTGAAATTGTCTGACAGCTGTAACACTAGAAATACTAAAAGCTTGGACTGGATGATTGCTGTTAATAAGGCCCAAAAAGACCCCACAGGACCCTATTACCCCAGTAGAGCACATTGGTCACCTTTTGGTTTCCAAAGGTAACACGAGAGGCAGAGCCTTCAGCTCTCATGCCCCTCTTCTGTGGAACCAGATCTCAGTTCAGGAGATAGAAACCCTCTCTACTTTTAAGATTTGGCCTAAAACTTTCCTTTTTGATAAATCTTATAGTTGGGCTTGGATCAGATGACTCAGAACCATCACTTATTTATGCTGCATTAGGCCCAGGCTGCTGGGGGAAACTCCCATGACTCACTGAGCACCTTGTCTTCACGTCCCACTTTTTACTCCCCACTACTGTATGCTATTAACTTGGTGTCTTTGCTCAACCACGCTGAGTTTTGATCCGTTTTGCTGTTTCTTTTCTTTCAATGCTGCTTTTCTCTCTCATCTCTTTTTTCCTGTTGCTAAGTACTTGCTCATTGGGTTTCTATCTATAATGCGACAGGGTCTTTACCTTATAATATAAAGTGCCCTGGAACGACTATTGTTTGTGATTTGGCCTTATAGAAGCAAAATTAAACAGAAATGAGCTCCCGCTGTTATAGCATGGCAAGTGGTGAAAATATTTTATCTCCCATAAAGAAACTGATTTGCACAGTTGTCGAGTAATTCTTTAAAGTACAAAGCCGTGGCATAGATCCACTTTGCAGATTGTTGACTGACTGCCATTTTTGAGACACATTGTTTTGCTCACATCTCAGACTCTAAGAGTAATGGGCATTTTTTTAAGACAGCAATGAATAAAGGCATTAACTTTGCTATTCAGCGTCTGCCATCACTTTGAACAGCTACCAATGCGTTCAGGCAATAGTTGCAAGTTAACTCGGAAACCAGCCGAAGCATAACATCGTTATGCCTCACTACCACTTCTGTCTTCTCCCAGACGATATTCTGTCTATCAGATTTGACAGATTTTCTGCATCTTGTTATAAATGTCAAGCAGGCTTTTAATGGCCACTTCTAATTAGCTGGCTTCTCTACATTTTCTTTTCACCTAGCTCCATTCTGCCCTGACGCTGCTTCACAGTAACGCAGTGATGCACATTGTCGGGTTTCAGATGAGGCTGCACAGAATTTGAAGAGGGCAGGTGGCTTTTAATTCTCTGTAGAGGAGAAACCCTGCTATCTTTGTTTGTATCCCGCTGTGATTTAGGTTTTATTAAGTGGACAATCTTGCTAATTAATCTTAAGTGATATCCTATGGCTATAAATCAACCAAGTCACCCATACATTTGCAGATGACTTCTTATCATCCAAATACTGATGGATGATGATTTATATTGCCATAAACTTACGAAACATTAGAAAGACCACCAAGGTATCTATCCTGCCTTCACTGGCAATAAACCATTTCACCGTAGAGAGCTTTGTCAGAAAGAACAAAATGAAATGTGATGAATGCTGTCATTGGTTTCCCCAGAGAAAACCGTGTGGTTTCTAAACAAAACACGATGTGCTTTTCTCTTCCCTCAAGACACTCATAATTAAATAGCAACATCCGAGCAGCTGTCTACGCAAATGCAATTATTTTAGAAGATATGAATGAGGTTTGCTTTCCAGCAAGAGCACCATGATGCCAAGTGCATCACTGAATATGCAATAGGAAAAAAAAATAATTCTGTGCATCTTTTATGTAGTTAAATCAGCTAGCTAAATTAGTCATGTGGACATTAGGGTGGTTTCTGTTTTGTTATAAGTGGCCTGTGGGAAGTGTTAATGTGGGCAGTTAGTTTGCACATACTGTTTTGTTTTTGAAGAAAGTTTGTTTTACTGAGACTTATGTTTGAAAACACGAGGTCAACATTTGCACTGTAACAGAACAGGTAATACAACAATACCTACTATATATATATATATATATATATATATATATATATATATATATATATATATATATATATATATAAAATCTGAATCTA
>VUQH01010934.1:2192-17720 GCA_015106775.1 Etroplus canarensis
GCCAAAAACACCACACCCCAAGGACCTCAACAGCTTCAGGCATGTGGCACTGCCATCGCACCTGATGAAGACTCTGGAGACGCTGGTCCACACCCGTATCCGCCCTCTGGTAACTTCATTAATAGACCCGCTTCGGTTTGCATACCAGCCTGGCATCGGGGTGGATGATGTCCTCATCTACCTTCTAAACAGAGATCTTTCTCACCTAGAGAAGCCTGGGAGTACTGTGAGAGCCGCTCTCTTTGATTTATCAACGCCACACAACCTGCACTCCCGAGGGGACAAGCTCATGGCGTGGATCACCAGCTTTCATCGTGGATTCTGGACTACCTCACTAACTGACCACAGCATGTGACGACACGGGACTGTGTGTCTGACATGCAGCAAGGGGCCCCGCAGGGAACGGTCTTAGGCGTTTCCTCTTCCCCCTCTACACTGCAGACTTCATGAATCATTCAGCAAACTGTCATCAGCAGAAGTTCTCTGATGATTCTGCGATTGTCGGCCTCATCACAGATGGTAATGATTGAGAGTACAGAGAACTGACCAAGGATTTTGTGGTCTAGCGCCAGTGGAACTGCCTCCACATCAATGCAGGGGAGACAAAAGAGATGGTGGTGGATTTCTGCAGGAGCAGCCCTGGTGAACATCCAGGGAATGGACATTGAGATAGTGGACTCTTGTAAGTACCTGGGTGTTCACCTGAACAATAAACTGGACTGGTCACATAACACAAGTGCACTTTATAAGAAGTGCAGGGAGCACTCCTGAAGACCTTTTTTTGACTCTGTGGTGGCATCAGCCATCTTTTATGGTGCGGTCTGCTGGGGCCGCAGCATCTCAGCTGCTGACAGGAAGAGACATGATAAACAAATTAAGGAGGCCGGCTCTGTCCTGGGGTGCCCCCTCTAGCCTGTGCAGGCGGTGGAAGAGAGGAGAATGTTAGCTAAGCTGACATCTCTGATGGACAACACCTCCCACCCCATGCACAGCACGGTAACATCACTGAGCAGCTCCATCAGTGACAGGCAGCTTCACCCGAGGTGTCTGAAGGAGAGATACCGCAGGTCCCTCCTTCCTGCTGCAGTCAGACTGTATAACCAGCACTGCTCTCAGCAGACCTCACATTACTGTACATAGACCCATAACACGAAACAGTGGAAAACGTAAATAATGTATATTCTAGAATTTATAAATATACTGTCTCTTTTTCCTTATTTATATTATTATATGTTATATTTTTCTATTTCTTTTTATTCTTTTTATTTATTATTATTGTCTCTTTCTTTTCTCTCTTTTTGTATACTAGTGTGCTGCTGTCACTTTGTCTTGCTCCTGAAACATCTGAAATGTCCCCACTGTGGGACCTTTAAACAAATATCTTAAATATCACACATAATCAAGGATTATAACACTGGGCATTTGTCTGTAACATTGAAATTGATTGAAAAAATTTTTTTAACTGATTTTAAAGATCTCTTTTATAGAAGCATTCCAGGTTGGTTCTTTGATGGCTAAAATACATGATGTTTACTCATATCTCAAAGTCTAAATACCTGGTTCTACACACTTGTTCTTCCAGTTTCATAAACATGACACATTAAAACAAACCTTGCGTTTTACTTCAAGACACCTTTTATAGCATCGCCGCTCTCAGCAGAGCTTGTTCCCTGGCGGTTAAAAGAATTTTAATTATGTGCCTCCTGGTTCAAAGAGAATGTATATCCAAGAAGTCCAAAGACTGAACCAAAGGAAGCACGTGATTGCACTTTTAGTTTCTTCCAGATTCTAGTTATGCCAGAGCTTGAGGTGAATGTTCAGGCTTAAAACTCAACCGTCTGAGTAGTCAGGCTGCTCAGGCTTGATCTACAAGCATCATTATCATCTCTAAAGACTAGGTTTTACATTGTGCTATGAGTCCCTGTAATACTGATGATTTATCTTAGATGAAAAGGAGTTTATTTACCCTTAAGGCCTGAAGGGAGCCTATTTGCTCTTCAAGCAGGATGGGCTAACATAATGAATGACTCACAGCAGATTATACAGCTTAGACCCCGTGAATTCGGGCTCTGTCTGAGCCATAACCCTGACCCAGACCAGAGTCTAACCTTAACAAAATACACTATATGGACAAAAGTACTGGGCCACACCCCTGAATTCAGGTGTTTCATTCAGTCCCTTAACCACAGGTGTATAAAACC
This sequence comes from Etroplus canarensis, assembly GCA_015106775.1. Classification (NCBI taxonomy): domain Eukaryota; kingdom Metazoa; phylum Chordata; class Actinopteri; order Cichliformes; family Cichlidae; genus Etroplus; species Etroplus canarensis. The sequence continues at coordinate 4,394 of VUQH01010934.1, forward strand.
AACCACCCAGTCATGCAGTCTGTCTATGCAAACATTTGTGAAAGAACGGGTTAATTCCAGCATGGTACTACAATCGGATGCCGCAGTTGCAAAAAGTCAGTTGGTGAAATGTCTTCCCTCCTACACGTTGCTCCATCAACTGCAGCTGGTTTTATTGCACAGTAGAAGCATTTAAGAAGAACAACAACTCAGCCACTAAGTCAAGTCATGTAGATTTTTCTTTAATCAGGTAATGCATGAGATGAAGCTCCTCCAGGATCATGGTGCTACCGTATATAGACGGATAAGAAACATATAGAACCAGCGCAAACAGAGAAAACACAGAGGTGCAGAGTGCACAAAAGTCATCAACACTTTGCTGACTCAGTAACTACAGAGTTCAGAACCTCCTCTGGCATTAACATTAGCACATAAACCGTGTGCCAGAAGCTTAATTGAATGGGTTTCCATAGAAGAGCAGCTGCATGCAAGCCTTACATCACCAAACATAAAGCGTCAGATGGAGAGGTGTAAAGCACGCTGCCACTGCACTCTGGAGCAGTGCAAACGTGTTCTGTGAAAGGATGAACCACGCATCTCTATCTGGAAGTGTGACGGAAGAGTCTGGAGAACATTACCTGTCTGACTGCGTTTCAGCACGCCATAGTGCACAAACCAAGGTCCATGAAGGATGAATGAGTTTAATGTGGAAGAACTTGACTGGCCTGCTCAGAGTCCTGACCTCAACCCAATCCAAAACCTTTGGGACGAACGAGAATGGAGATTGCGACTCAGACCCTCTCATCCAACATTAATGTCTGACCTCACACATGCTTTTCTGAATGACTGAGCAAAATTTCTCACAAACACAACAAATCTTGTGGAAAGCATTCCCAGAAGTGTGGGGACTGTTACAGCTGTAAAGGGGGGGGACCAACTCCATATTAATGCCTATAGATTTAGAATGGATTGTCATAAATATAATATAGGTTTAGTCCTGAAGAAGCAGTCAGTTATAAATATAAATAACTTGCAAGGAATTTACCGTTATAATATTGTGGTGTTTGATTTTGCTCCATGCAATCTGGATACCCACTAAACATTTCACAAGCGATCTGATGCTGTAAAATAACGTGCAAAAAGTTTCAAGTGTGCAGACGTGACATCAGAAGCGTCAGTCTCATGATATCTTGCGGTGACTCGGTCAAGTGAGCGAACTAGCAAGCCTTCCACACTTTCTATAATAGCTCATCTTATTTTCGGCCGGGACACAACGTCGTGTCAGCACCATGTCAGCGCTGCTGCTTCCTGTTAACACAGAGCGGCGAGCGACACACCACCCACCCGTACGACAGGATTTTAACCAAACACACGCTTAATGGTGGCGATGCGCTGTCAGTATTGCAGGAGCCACTTTCTTGGAGGAAATTCAGCATAGATTTATTCTCATCACAGTGTTTTAACCAGCTTATCAATTAAAATGTAATAAAAGGATTGCATTCTAAAGAAAGATAAGCAGTTCAGTCTCCACTTACTGAAGACAGATCAGGGATCAAGACAATAATCATATGAATTTATTATGTTCTTATAGGCCTTTCAGGGATGCTTAAATTATATATATTTTTTACAACACAATAAAATGGTCATACTGACTGACTAACTGCCTGCCCAGGACTCAGGTCTGTAATTGTCACATGGGGGACAACGCTGCGGAATCATCTTTCACTGTATGGTACATGAATTTGTTCTCCCAGCACGTGCATTATTAAAAGATGAAATGAACCTCGGTAATGATGAACGAAATCAAAGATGCACTGTGAAGTGCGAACTTCTGTTGCTTCGTGTTAGCGTTCATGTCAGTCTGCAACAGTGAACACAACAGCTGCGCACTTGACTCTGGAGAGTGCGTTTACGGTCGCTTCTCCTTCGAGCTTTATGCACACGCCGCTGACACACAGTTTGGTGGTACATGTACGCATGCTACGTAAGTATTTAAACGACGCCATCACCAACCCACAGATTAACTATAAATCGGTGTGTTTGTGTCGTTGATGAGCACATCTGGCGTCGTCATGGTCCTCTTATGCCTTCAGTGCCGGCTTGCTGCTTCATCTCTTTCCCTCTTTCTCACTTGTGCTCTCTCGTCATATGTGTGTGTATGTGTGCGAGCTGTGAGGGAGGTCCTTTGGAAGTGCGGCTACTCACAAGATCCTGGTGGCACACGTGGACGCCATCGTGTGACATCCGCAGTGTACCAAGACTGGCTTTTCCGCCCACTGTTCACCAGATCGCTTCGGCAGCAGCAGCGGATGCAACGTTCAGGCTCCCCTCCTGTTTTTGGCTTCTTGTTGTGACTCTTTGTGCTCACCCTTGTTTCTTCTGTGTACTCCAGATTCTCCACCCGTGCTGACCAGCCTGCTCCACCCCTTGCTTGGTACTGCAGTTGAGTCCATTTGAGTCAGGGCCAATGGAGTGGGGAATGCAACCAATGCAGATGTGCCAGCATGCAGTCCTCCAGAAAAACAGCTACATATAGCTTGATGTGGATGATGACATGCATAGGTTGAATGCCTGGTTGAAAGGGAGAAGGCCTAAAAAAGCATCAAAGATTCTGTCACCTTCAGCTGCTCCCTTGCATTCTCCCCAATGGATTGCCACAGCGGATTAATCCGCATTGGTAATTTGGCAGAGGTTTTACGCTGGGGGAAAACCATCAAAGGAAATAAAAGGAAAAAGCAAATCACAAACAGTAGTTGCAGTGGACACTTTCATTGCTTTTAATACTCAATTTTACTTTAGTTCTTTATATTTTAGAACTTCAGTCTTTGCTCCAAGCTGCCTGAAGGATAATCAGCAGCAAGTAAGAGTAGCCCACAGACCGGTTCTTTCTAACACTTCCCCCTGGTGACAGTAAATGGCTACAAGATGTAGACGACCATCTGCGAAGCTGCGCATAGGCTCTCTGAAGGACCAACGCAGTACTGTAAATGAGCTTTTATCCTCCACGGTCCTCCTAGTCCTCCGTCCTCTGGGAAACATCATTGCACATCCTTGAGGTCTATCAGTAAAACCCTAAACTGTGCTTTAGTGTTCTGCATTATTGAGTCTGTCACTTCTGGTTGCAAATCCTAACAGGCACGGTGTTTCTCAGAGGATTAGACACTTCATTTGTCACTAAACTGTGTTACAGTGGACTGATGAACAGGTTGTCAGTGCATTGTATCTTTAAAAGTACCCACACTTTTCTGCTCACGTCTCTGAAACTTGCATGCAGCCTTTTAGCACAACAGTGCATTATTTGAATTCATTTTCAGATGGATTGATAGACACCTTTACACCTTTCAGAGCAAAGCTCTTATTTACAGTGGTGCCTGCAAGTGCATTTCATCAATACAATATGGACTACATGTCAAAATATATCTGTACACACACACATAGCCTATATGTACACAGCCGCTTACTCATATAAAAACAACTTTCACACAAGTGAAACAGATGGGTGGTTCATATAAAGGAATAATCTTCTAAATAAGATTATTTTTAAAAAATCAAATAAAAGTCAGATTTTCATTAGTCGTGTTTACAAAAAGCTGCTTTGTGACAGAAGGATAGCAGCAAGAGTGAAAGGGAAAGTTTAAAAGATGGTAGTGAGACCTGCTATGATGTATGGTTTGGAGACGGTGGCACTGACAAAAAGGCAGGAAGCAGAGCTGGAGGTGGCAGTTGAAGATCCTGAGATTTTCCCTGGGAGTGACCAGGATGGACAGGATTAGAAATGAGTACATCAGAGGGACAGCTCAGGCTAAGAAGTTTGGAGACAAGGCTGAGATGGTTTGGACATGTTCAGAGGAGGGATAGTGGATATATTGGACAAAGGATGATGAAGATTGAGCATGTAGGAAGAAGAAAAAAGATGAAGACCACAGAGGAGGTTCATGAATGTAGTGAAGGACGACATTTAGAGGGTTGGTGTGAGGGAAGAGGATGCAGAGGATTGGTGTCACATGTGGCTGTGGCTCAGGATCATGGGAGTAGGTGATCTTCTAATCGGAATGTTGCTGGTTCGATCCCTTGATGCAGCCGTCTTCATACCGAAGTGTCCTTGGACAAGACACAGAGCCCCAAATTGCTCCTGATGCATCCATCAGAGTGTGAATATGTGTGACAGTTAAAGGCATCATCATCATCATCATCAGGTTTCGTCCCGCAGCTGAGAGTTGGATGCAATGGTACACCATTTGTCACGATGGTGTGCTGATCTAACTGCTTTAGGGTACTTCATGCCTGTCCACTGACTGATGTTTGGGAACCATGACGTTCTTGGTCTTCCTCTTCCTCTTCTTGTACTCAATTTTCCCTCCAGTATCCCTCTGTGCAGTGAATGCATAAAGCACTGTTTTATTGTGTGTGAATGAGGCTTGTTGTAAAAAGCGTTTTGAGTTCTCAGTTAGAGTAGAAAAGTGCTATATAAATACCCATTCATTTACCATTCACTTTAGAGGATACAATGGATAGGGTGAGATGGAGGCAGATGATCTGCTGTGGTGACCTCTAAGGGAAGCAATCGAAAGAAGAAAACAACTGTATTCTGTTTGTCAGTGTAGGCTGTACATGTACAGTGTTTTCTTTCATTATATTGTCATTTTTTCATAGCATGACTCCATACCAACCACAATATGTACTGTTCTAGTGAAGCTTCACCCATAATTACAAAAAGAGGTCTTTTACAAAAAAGATTTTAGAAAAATTTAAGTTTACTAGTTGTGTTATAAGTTACTAAAATTGTTAAAAATGCTTTACTAGAGTTCCCTTTTTCCCAATTCAACCTGTAGGGCTGAAGAATGAAGCCAATATGGAAGTGCAAAAGATTTTGAAATCGTGAACAGACCTTCACAGACTACCACATTCAAATGCCAAATTTTCACTTTGTTTACAGCCTGGTGTAAAACAGTTGTACTGGTTGTTAACATTCTGTGTTCTTTCCTTGTTTTTAAACCTGTTTGCATTTTATTAAGGCTTAACTTTAGAGTTGTAGCCGTTTTGACTGACAAATGTGTCAACACAGGAGCTATACAGATAATCTTTTGCTAGGCATCACCCCCACTAATTCAGCTCACTTAATCAAACCTTCTGACTGTGCGTTGGTGGTGCCTTTTAGAGCATTTTAATAAAAACTGAAAATGATATGGCCTGCTGTATTGTATAGATGGTCTCGGGGACTTTTGATCAATAACAAAAAGTGTTCCAGCTCTTTAATTTCCCCTGAATCTTTCTTCTGAAGTCTTAGAAAACATTGATCAGGTGAATGTTCTTTTGGTTTAAATTACAGTGTAAGGGATTCTGAAAAAAATGTAATTCTAATACGATTGTTTGTTTGTTTATTACACAAAAATATTTTAAGTGTTTTTTTTTGTACCAGCATCAATTTAAAGTAGATTTACATCAAATTCCTAAGTTTTTATAAATGTAGGTGGATAAATACACTTTTTCCGTATGCATATTTCATTTCTTTTTGCTTTTTCCCCAATAAAATTTGCCCCTGCAATTCATTTATTGACCACCCACACAAAGCCCTGACCTCAACCCCATCCAACTCCTTTGAAGAAGCCTCAGCCCTCAGTGCTGTGCTGGGGACCTGATTGAGGATCTGATTTCTGGTCCCGGTGAATGATGTCAGGGCGATGGTATCAGGACCGTCACCTTGTCTGGCTTTGCCAATTCATTCAAGCTGTTAGCCATGAGCTAAAAATGATATAGTCGGTAATCCGTCTTTTTAGACAAAAGCAGAGTCACTTCCTGGTGAACTGGTGTTGCAGTTTCTTCACAGCTTTGCTTACTTGTATTTTGATTCTTTAAACCTATCTTTGTTGAAGCTACTAAATGCCTCCTCCTTCTCCAACCTTAGCTGTCTGAGTTTTGCAGTGAACCAGAGTTTGCACCGTGGTGCATGGTGGCACACAGCGGTCCTCACAGAAACTGATGTACGATGACAGAGCCTCTGTGTACTCATCCAGACTGTCGGTGGCAGTTCTGATTACATCCCAGTCTAAACAGTCCAAGCACACCTGAAAATCTTCCACTGCTTCACTGGTCAAGTGGACCAATCAAGCCCTCACAACAGGTTTAGAGAGCTTCAATCTCTGCCTGTATGCAGGAATCACATGGGCCACAACGTGGACAGAGTGTCCCAAAGCAGCATGGGAGACAACATGATAGACATTGCTAACTGTAGTGTAACAGTGATCCAAAATTATCCCCTCTCTGGTCGGGCGTTAATAAACTTTCTGTGTCTGGGAAAATCATGGGTGAACTTGCCCTTGTTAACGTCCCTGAGGACAATAACCGGGGAGTCTGGGTATGTCCGCTCCACATGCAAAATCTGGTTTTGCAAAGCTGCCCTCAGCCTCCTGCATGTTGGTCTGTGGTAACTTGTGAACACTGACCAATAAAAATGGAATGAACTCATGGGGGAGTAGAAAGGTTTACAGCTTATGATGAAGAGTCCAGATTGGAAGAACAGCGCTGCTGGATCACTTTCACATCGGTACACAAGCCACTGTTTGTGCCAAAACAAATTCCACCGCTATACGTCTTGCCTAGAAGTTCTGCAATGCGATCCGCTCCGAAGAGCTGGAAGCCTGCCAGCTGGAGCACAGAGTCCAGTATCAATCCACACAGGCAAGGTTCAGTGAGGCACAAAGGTGAATAAAAGTCTTTGTTTTCCCCACCAGCAGCTGGAGTTCCTGCCAACAGTGTGCGATGTCCGCATTTGCGAAGAAGCACAAGCTTACTGGTGTTTTTTTTTCCTCTCCTCTGGCGTTTCACAGTATGTGCGAAGGTGAGGGCACCTTTGGCCAGAATGTCCAGTAATTCCACAGATCTAGTGATAAAAGTGGGTAATAAATCCACAGGGGTTGTGGCCCTGATGTTCATAAGCTCTTCTTTGGCGTAAGAGCAGCCGGCACCATGACAAAAAATTGACAAAACAAACAGCACCAAAAAATTTTGCACTGACACACCTAGGCAGCCATCCACAGCACCATCGTAATAACAATTAATACCTATGGATTTAGAATGGGATACCATAAAAGCTCCTGTTTTGTCCAGATAGTTGAGGCAGATGTCATTTCCAAGGAAAACAAACTAATATTCCACTGCAGTTTGCTATGTGTGTAATGTGTAAGTTGTTTGAAATGTGCCTAAGGTTCAAAGAAAATAATTTACTTAAGTGGTGTAACCCCAGAGGTCATGTCTTGTGTAAACACACCCAAACTGTCCCTAACTTTATTTGACAATTGCCAGACATTTGATGTTAAAAATCGCTCATGCTTGCAGACATAGTCTGGGACGATGAAGTGAGAAGTGGTTTGACAGGCTCATAATATATCTCTCTGCAGTGCTTGGTAGCACAGATGAACAATAAACATGCCTGGATGCATGCTGTAAGCTATTTTACAGCTCCTGACTTTGCAAATACAGCTTTGGAGAAAAGATATGTTCTGCAGGATGTACAATATGTTTCCGTCTGGTGAGAGAAAAATCACACTTTGCTAATGGTCCTTGGTTTGCCCTGTGTTGTGACCTTGTTATAGCACAGTGGGTTGTGTAAGTAAAGGATGTTGGACTCTGGACTCAGTATAGCTGAGTCCAGACAGTGTTAACATGAGTTCTTTGACTGGGGGTTAGCTTTGCTGTGCAATGTAATGGATCGCTATTAAAATTACTTGCTGGGGTCTGAGACGCCGTTGATTCTGCAGTATTTTTAGGTCTGATATTAAACTGAAGCAGATGAGTGGTATTTACCGTTTGAACCCTCTTGAGTCAATGGATGTGCAGGGCGAGGTGGAGCTTCCGCCCGCCGTATCCAAATCACATGACCAACGTGCGGTCAGGGGCTGCAGCCCCATGTATAAAAGCAAGAGTTCGGTCATGTGATGTGGACTCGCTGACTCCAAAGGGTTAACTCCTACTTACCATTGGTCAGATTCAGTTCCGTTGTATTATTCAATTGATTCAGCTTCTGGGTGACACTCCGGTTGACTTCAGCTACCCATTAGACACTTGTTCAAGTACATCAGCCTGTGGCTGTTAGAAACATGACAGCGCCTAGAGTTTCAATTCAGTTCAGTCTTTTTTCTATAGATATTCACAACAAAAGCCACTTCAAGGCCTTTTATAAATGAGTTAAAGATTCTACAATATTAGACGATCCCCTATGAGTAAGCAGGTGGTGAAAATGGGAAGAAAGAACTCCCTTTTAACTGGAAGAGATCTCTGACAGAACCAGGCTCAGGGAGGGCTAGCCATCTACCTCGGCCATTTGATTGGTATGAGGAAAAAAAAGAGAAAATGGAGAGCAAAGAGAGACACAGAAAACAAACTATGAGAGAGACAAGACAGGTTAATGACATGCAGTAGTGGCAGAGGAATGCATGGGTGATGTTGGGTGGAGAAGAAATGCCCAGTGCATGATGGGAAGTCCCCCAGCAGCCTAAACCTTTTGAAGCATAACTAAAGGATAGTTCCATGTCACATGATCCAGCTTTAACTATAAGCTTCATCAAAAAGAAAAGTTATAAGCTTAATCTTAAATGTAGAGCCGGTGCCTGTCTCCTGAATACAAAGTGGGAGTTGATTCTGCCTCCCATTCTACTTTTAAAGCCTGCACACTAAGAATGATACAATGAGGTTTCTAAGATGGCATGAGGCCTGATTGTTCAAGAATTTGTAGGTGAGTAGAAGAATTTTAAATTAAATTCAGGATTTAATGGAGTGCCAACGAAGAGAAGCCAATATGGGGGAAATACGATCTCTCTTTTGAGTCTCTGTTAGTACTCTCACTGCAGGATTTTGGGTCCACTGAAGTATTTTCAGGGAGCTTTTAGAACTGCCATATACTAAAGAATCACAATAGTTAAGCCTAGAATGAAAAAGCATTGAACTAGTTTTTCAGCTCGGAGACAGGATGCTTTTAATTTTAGTGATTTTGTGCAGATGAAAGAAGGTAGTCCTACATATTTGTTTAATGTGCACAGATGACATATCCTGGTCAAAATAACATCAAGATTCCTTACAGTGTCACTGAAAGCCAAAATAATCCAGTACAGCATCTGGTTAGAAAGAGTGTTTCTGAAGTATTAAGGACCAAATACAAGAACCTCAATTTTGTATGGATTTAAAAGTAGGACATTCAAGTCTTTGTCTTCAAGACATTCCTACAATTTAACTAATTAATTTGTGGCATCTAGCTTCATAGATAAATATATACAGATAGAAATATATAGATAAATATAGCTGGATATCATCTGCATAGCACTGAAATGTTCGCAGTGGTTTTTTTTATAATATTGTCTAAGGGATGCAGACTCTTGGTCCCAGCACAAAACCTTGTTGAACTCTGACTAGTTTCCAGCTGAACATTGCAGAATTGTGATGTCATTGTGGTAGTGGGAAATACAGCATCAGAACTAAGTGAAATTGTCAGAGGTCAGCTACCAAACCCCAAAGCACACAGCAGACAACAGCCAAACCTTCTCAGATTAAGAAATATATTTTAACAGCATGGATATGACAGAGCCGTGCATATCAGTAACACATTGGGAGAGCAATTTTGTCATGGTGGGTGTGAGAGAGCGCAGGCAGGACCCAAAATGCAGACTCTGAGACTAACTGACAAACTAAAAAGGGCTTTATTCTGCCACTCACCAAAACAGGTTATAAAGTCCATGAAAAGTAAATCCAAAGGAAAAGCAACTGAGCAGAACCCTCTCACAACTAGCACGAGATCCAAAACAACAACGACGAGGACATGACACAGAACTGAAGGAACACAGAGTATAAATACACACAGACTGACGAGCAAATGAGGGACAGGAGGGAGAGGAACACAGGTGGCAACAATCAGGGGCAGGAAGTAAAATTCAATACAATGCACGAGACTAAACAGGCTTCAAAATAAAACAGGAACAGAAAACAAGGTAGAACATGACACAACAGTAACTTGACATCAGACAAAACCAAGGCAGGGGAAATGCTGGGAACTGAAAAGCAACCAAAAGGCTCAGCGAGGGTGTGACAAATGAAAATGCAAAATACGAAAAGAACAAGGCAGAGCTCAATAGAATATTGAAACAAATACATGAAAAAACTAAGGATGCAAAAGGTCACAGAGAACTCAAAAACAATAACGGAAAACACAGACCATGACAAATTTCATCATGAATGAAAAAATATATGACAGGCTTGCATGTATGACGTCCCTTTAGACATAATAGTCAAAAAATACAGTAAGTCTATTTACTCACAGCTGACTAGAACCTATCCAAACATGCACAATATTTTATCAGCATACAGTATAGTCAAATACCCTTTGGCAGTGTGAAATTACTGCTTAATGATGAAGTTAATTTTCTCATAGCAGCTCATAATAAGCCAAAGCTTCATTTGGGTGCTCCAGTTATAATACCCAAAATGTGACTTGGCACTCAGAGGTTTAAGCGATAAATCTGCTTATTAGGGGCAGTGATGTAGAAAGTGTTCACAATTTCTGTGAGGATACTCATCAGGGACAGGTGCGATAGTCTCTTTTGTGTCATGGAACCATGTGAACCATGTTTTTATTGCTGCTATTGGAAAAGTGGAAGAAAATGGATGGATGGACTTTGGAGAACGGTCACTAGGATGGTCCCTGATATTGGGAAACACAGGGACATAGCAACAGCCTCTGTGAAAAGGGGATGGAGCTCTTTCATCCGCTGGTCTTACACTGTGCTCTTTTTATAATGGTTTTTGTCGTGATTTAGGACGGAGGAACAAAGTCAAACAGAAAACTGCAGGCACAAGGCACTGGCAGGTGGTATAAACTAAATTCGGCAGGCGCACTAGTAAAAAACACGACTAATATTGGCATAAGCCATAGAAAAAACAAACTAAAGGTGAGTGGTTAAGACTCCCATTCCACTGGAGCCATAATAGTGCAGTTTATGACAATTCGTGCCAATTTAGCATTCCCGATCAAAACGGCAGAAAACGGCATGAAATGGCTGAAAACTAACCAAATCTGGGTTCCGTTATATTCCCGTCAAAAGGCCGGCATTCAAGTTGTGACCCCAGCGCATTGCTGCGGCGTTCAGGATGCACTCACGTTTTCAACTGATTACCCACCGATGAAAGACGTTTTATAGGCGGTTAACTGATGTTGAACTGCTGTTTATCACGCTTAATTCCTGTTGCATTCCCGATATAGTCCCGGTATTCCTGATAATAGCATGGCATGATGAAATGGCATGATCGGGGGCAATAATGCCAAAATCCTATAAATTTAGACCAGACAGCTTCACATCCATCACTTGTGAAGCTGTCATCACGGACATCCCTTCTTCCCTCTGCCTTTCCCTCCTCGTCTTGACTTTCCTCGTGGTGGCATTGTGGAGATGTGTTGTGTTCAGGATTGCGTTCAGATCGTTAATGGTTGGGATTGAAAACAGTTACTATTTATACTGGAAATCCAAACGACAACACACCATCAGTTAATCTGCAACTGAAAGGCAACTGAACGGCATGTGTTTTGATTGGCAGTCAACCGGCAGTTAGACAGCAATTAGACGGGACCAAATGGCAATGTTCCCGATTTAACATAGCGGCAATTAAGACGCCAATGCATCGGCAGTACGCGGGACGTAATGCGGGAGCGACTGAGAGCACCAGGATTAAAACAGGCAACGTTTTGTTGCCGATAGCAAATGATATCGACTGCTCCATTCCCGTTGTACTCACGGAGTGTTCCCAGCATTCCCAGTTCATCCCTGTAAGACTCCTGGTTATGCCGTTCAAGTCCCGGAACATTGCTGATTTTTTGAGCAGGGTCAAAAACATGAGCCGATTATCCCAATTATACCGTTTCTTGCCGATTATTGGTGTTTCATTTACGGAAAGTTCCATTCTACTGCAGATCGCTCAGGAGTTTAGCCGTTCTTTCCCATTTTATTAAAACAGCATTGATCAGCACCAGTGGAATAGGGATCTAACAGTCATTGATTAAGAGCTGGGATTAAAGTCCACAGTCTTTTATGCAGAGAAATTAGCAGGCAGCAACAAGGACACAAACAAGGAAATTCTGAAACTAGGCAATCAGAGCTAAGATCAGTAAGGCTACGTTCACACTGCAGGTCAATTCCAATTTTTTGCTGAGACCTGATTTTGCATGGTTGTTCACATTATAATCTAAATGTAACTGCCATCAGACTCATGCATGAACAGTCTGGGGTTTGTCACATGCAACATGCTGTGTTTACAGAAGTTAATGTGGATGCTACACGTAAAACCTCACTTTCTTCGCACTGACTAGCTCATGTTTGTTTTGTGCATTGTTGACATTTTATTCTGCCACGTCTCATCTCCTCAGACGCAGAATTATGAAGTCTGTCCCACATCAATGACGTAAAAGTCGGACGAAATGCGGCATAACTGTTCAGACTGAGGTCGCTTTGAAAAACATCGGATTGATATAGGATTTAGGACCACATACGGAGGTGGAATCAAACTGATTTGAAAAAAAATCAGATTTGTGCTGTTTCGACTTCCATCAAAAAATCAGACATGGGTCACATATGGGCAAAAAAAAAAAAAGAAAAATCAGATTTGGGCCACCCTAATTGAAATACACATTAAAGCAAGCAGCTGAGCTAGCTAGCCTAGTTAGCTGATCAATCTGGTGATGGTGGATTTCAGAGCCGGTGAATTTATGGAGAGAGGTGAGTAGTTGCAGGTGTGTCGACTGATTGCTGCCAGCTGTGGAAAAGGCATCAGGAGCCAGCCAGGCGAGAGGGAGAGAGAGAGAAGTTCCTGGCAGACCCTGACACCATGACAGTTTCCATGTCATTGTGACGCTTTGACAGCCGTGATAACTATTAGCTGATTGCTGTTTGAATGATCCACCATTCCTAGTTCCTGATGAAGGTGATGTAATATCATTTGACTATGATGCTTGGTGTTATTCAAAGAAAATCAGTCATTATTCAGTATTTTTACTCATTGATCAATAGCAACAGGAATATTGTAGTGTGTTACCATAATAATTTATCTAATTTCTGGATTTGGCAGGGGCTGCTGTGATGTCTGACTTTTGCAGCAGAGTATCCCTACTTCCCACGGTCCTGTAACTAATGCCTGTAGATTCTAAAAAGTAGCTCTTATGGTTTTGCAGTTTCTCTGAGCATTTTAGCCTCGCTTTGAGGTAACTTTTCTGAGACATCCACTCCAGGGATGAATTTGGCATTGTGCTAGCACACACCTGGATGCTCCAGCAAGCTGCCAAAACTGCTGATTTTTACAGACGTGGTCACACTTC
>VUQH01010946.1:7550-25411 GCA_015106775.1 Etroplus canarensis
AAAAAAAATAAATAAATAAATTAAAAAAAAAAAAAAAAAAAAGAAAAAAAAAAAAAACCCAAAAAAAAAAAAAAAAAAAAAAAAAAAAAAAAAAAAAAAAAAAAAAACACTTAACCTTAGTCAGAAAAACTAAACACGCCTTAAAAAGGACACCTGAAACACACACCTGATGATTTACGTGTCACTTCTGGCAAAACTGATCATTCCACATTTGGAGGGGGGAATAAACAGTCTTCTCAAAACCAAATCTTAAAATAAAACTGTCATGTCACCAAAATTCATATTAAAGGCTGCTGCTATAGCAACTGATAGCTCAATCATGCTGATTTAACAATATTCAGTTTCTGGCTTTTCAACCCTTTGTCTTTTTAAACTTAACAGCCAACCTAAACCAAAATAAATGTGCAGTACAAACTCTGATAAACTTAATACCTGAAATGTGTGCTTGCAATATTTATTTGGGAAAAAAAATCAATTCTGCCCAATAGTCTATTCCAATGCTCAATCTGCAGTAAGAGATAGTTTTCTTAAATGAAGTTACCAGAGTAAAATGTATCCCGGATCAGTTCAATTAAATTCTAATTTCCTTATGAGAGACTCACATTTTCACACCATTAAACCAAGAAATTATAGTACACCTAAAATCTTTTTTCTGAGATTAGACTGGATGACAACACAGAAGTCCATGGACTGAAGGCATCCACACTAACATGATCCCTTGAGAACTCTTCAGATATTTTTTAAAGGTACACAGTGAATAAGACCTGTTTTCTCCCATGTCTTCAGGGTCAACAATCACTATATTTTTTCTTTCCTCCCTCTCTTTTAAAGAGTGACACCACAAAACACTGCCAGTAAATGGCTGGCAAATCAACAGTATAAATAAGAAAGTTAACCAGGATGTGTATTAAATTTGCCCTCAATGTGTTTTGCCCTTAATGCAGACTTATAGTTCATTACTATTTGCTTGAATGGTTAAAAATTATTGACCATAAAAACCTTTTAAAAAGATTAAACATCTTATTTTGGTACACAAGATGATATCACGTGAGAAAACACCTTTTAGGAAAATTGTCAGAACAGCAAACCCAAAGTGACTGGAAATTCTTGGAAAATTGGTTTAATTGCTTTTTCTTTAGCTAGATGATGCCATTTAGCGTTTTAAGCACCATTTACATATCTAAATTTTTATAGTGCCATTTTTTCATTTTTAGCATAATTCCTCAACCCAAAGAAATGGGGACAAATACTTATTGCCACTGACATCTCTTGAGAAACCAATCCCACTCTGAAAACACCAATGAACTGGCAAAAAGAAAAGATATTAAGAGGAAGTGTACTGACCCAAATATTGCACTTGAGTAAACAGAGAAGTGTATTTGAAATGGAACTGAACGTGCCGTGCTACATGAGTCCAGTGTCCATTTATAAATTTCTTAATACCTATGTTGTGTTATATGATCTTAAAAGGATTAGACTCCAGCATCACAAACCCCCAAAGCAATCTTTTATTTATGCACGGTCCAATTAGATTCTTATAGTTAAGTGTGTCACCCTACAGAGAATAATTCAGTATACTGAGAAAATAAACCTGTATGAAACTTCCTAAAGGAAATCCTTAATTTTTATATGTATTTATGTAGATATTTTTGCAGTGATTATTGTGTTTCCTGACCAACCACAAGATCTGCAACTTCCCAGTTGTCCTGTCCTATAGATTCTGTCCAATAATCAAATGATGTTCTACAATATAAGCTGTTCAACCTATCTTTTTATGCACAGGTCTCTGACCAAACTTAAAGAGGGACAACCTTGTTCTTACCTTTGGCCAAGACAGGGGTAGGGCTGAGACAAACTGTATTTGAATGGTAACAACTGAAAGCAGTGACATATACAACATGTGCCATTCCTGGGTTTCAAGTATGGCATACTTGTAATTTAGAAGCACTGATCACTGATGAATCGGAAACAAAGACTGCTAATAAACTTCCTAACAAAAGAGAATAGAATTTCAAAAACTGCTGGTATATTTCATTGTATAATTCAAACATTCTGATAAGACTTGTCTCAGCTCTGCCCCAAGTGGCAACAGCACCTGCTGAGTCAGAATAAATGTTAGATTAAGTGCTTAAGAAAGACACTTACCCCATGCCTCGCCCCATGCCTCCACGCCCACGATGCATCATTCCACCTCGGTCAAAGCCGTCCCTTCCAGGGCCCCTGTTCTCACCTACCCCAGGGTACCTCGTAGGCTCAGAGCCTGGGTAACCAGAACCTCCACCCTGCCCATCCTGTCTGTAATTATCTAAAAAATAAATAAATAAATAAAAATAAAAATACAGATTTATCAAAACATCCAGTCACTAAATTATGATCACAGCAGCATTAAAACAGTTTGTTTAGCTTAGGAAACAGCAGCTTAGAAAAGAAGAAAGTAGAGCTCACTGTAATGGCTGGACTGGTTATAACTGGGTGGTCCACCTTGCTGGCTGTATTGGCTGGCTGGAGGTTGCCCATAAGACCCACCAGCCTGAGGAGGGTAAGCAGGAGGAGCCTGTTGCTGTTGCTGGGTTTGTTGTTGGTAGCCCTGCTGCTGGTTATAGCCTGCCTGCTGGCCCTGGTAACCAGGCTGTTGCTGACCATAACCTGCTGGTTGGGAGTAGCTATTTTGGTTGTAAGATGCTGGCTGGCTGTTAGCATTGTAACTGATGAATACAAAGCAAAAGACAGAAAACCAATAAGCATGTTCTTTCCCTGTAATTGGCATGATATTTTTAGTCTTAGATGAGAGATCCATACCTCTGAGGTGCAGCAGGAGCAGCCTGCTGGCCATAACCAGGGTATGCAGACTGGGCTGTGTAACCTGGTTGAGAGCCATAAGACTGGGAGGCAGCAGCAGGAGCAGCAGCAGCAGGAGTACTCTCATAACCACTGGCTCCATAACTCTGGGCTGACTGTGAATAGCTATGAGTAGCAGACTGGGCAGCAGGATAGCCAGCTGAAGAAAAAAATATGTCAAAGGCAGAAAAGGTTTTTTTTTTTTTAATTTTCGAATGAGCTTATGAACCAAATAGACTTAAAATTACAGCTTTACTTTTAATATTCTCTGGCTCCAACTGTGAATTCAGATTTGCCTGTTCAGGAATGAATACTTACCTTGTCCCATCTTTCCATGTAGCCAGAATTAAAATGTTAATAATGGCCTTATTGTAAATATCACTGACCTGATGCTTGTTGGCCATACGAGGATCCATACTGTTGCTGCTGCTGGGGGTAGCCTCCAGCTGCAGGCGTTGTCTGACTGTAACTACTATCAGTTGCAGCAGCTGGAGGTTGGGCATACGATCCATAATTCTGCTGGCCGTAACTTTGCTGAAAGAGAACACCACACAGTAGCTGTTAGGGAGATGATACTTCAACAAGTTCTATATGGCAATACAGAATTTTATTCAATATGATTACCTTTAGTTGTTAGCCTCAAACCTAATTAACTTTTTTTAGTGTTTTAAGCACAATGAATGCTTTGATTTATGCCCACGTAATTAAATTCATGGAGTTAAAATGACAGTACTGGTACAGCAAAAATCTCACCTGTGCAGACTGTCCATAACTCTGTGATGGCTGGGCAGCATAGGATGCATACCTGGAAAATTAAAAATCAAGTTTTAGCATCAGAAGACAATTAAAGAAAGACATGGCCTTGAAAAACACCTAACGTTCTTAAGAATGTTGTTTATACAGAAAGGATTCACTGCAATTTAGAGAAGCTTACAAAACTATCAACAGTCATCTGTGTCTGCATTTATAGTATAAAGGTCTATATTTGCATCATAATGCCTCAGCATCCACCTTAATAACTGCTTTATTTCTTTTCTTTGCTAATGTGAGGCATGAACCCATGCCTAAAAAATCTCCAGTCAAACAAACAGGTTTAGATACCATCAGGGTGCGACTTGCTAGGGGGAATTTTCTCGTATTTATTAACTCAAACTCCGAAAGTCAGCTGGAGCCTATCCTAGCTGTTATCGCGGGACAGACTGAGTACACCATGGACAGGTTGCCAGTCAGAAAGCTCTTGTGTGGCCTGCAAACAGGTCTCCTGAGGATGAATGCGCACGCGAATGGGTGAATGAGACTTGTACTTAAAAGCGCTTTAAATTCTCAGTGTTGAAAAGCGCTATACAAGTACCAGTCCAGTTACCTAAAGCCCTAGTTAAAGTAATAGTTTCACCCAAGCAGTGTTATGCATGCCTCCAGCTACCCAACTCTCAGTCCCTGTGCTGGGGTGGCAGGGTGAAGGCAGCTGATGCTAACAGAGTGAACAATCTGATCAGGAAGGCTAGTTCCATTCTGGGAGCAGAACTTGAGACTCTGGTGGAGGTGTCTGAGTGGAGGATGCTTCTCAGCATCATGGACAATCCCGCCCCACACACACACACACACACACACACACACATCTCATGTATGCCTCCCTGATTGGTCACTGCATCACACACAGTAAAAGGCTCATGGCCCTGAGGTGCAGGACTGAACATTACAGGAAATCTTTTCCACCTGTGGCTATTAGGCAGTACATCTCCTTATTCTGTAGCACGGTCATTTAAAAACTCTTAATACAACTAGTATTTTTTCCCTCTTCATGTCATCACTGACCTCAATTTATTTGTTCTCACACATAACCTACTATATATATTTGTACATTTTTACATCTCTAGTTTTTCTTTTTTCAGTGTAGTTTTGTTGTTTTAATACTTCCTACACTGAGAGAGTGTCTAGAGTGAGTGAAAAATTATGTCTGACTACAACCAGTGTTTGTTTCTTTGTATAATCTTACTGCACTGAGCATATAAAAAGGCACAAGAATTTCCCTTGGGATTAATAAAATTATTATCTTATGTTTGACTGACTCACCTATGTTTGCAAGAGAATAAAACATCTGACTATGAATTTTGAGCATATACATTTGATTAAAAAAATACAATGTTCCTGTAAACACTGTGGATTGATGCTTAAGTTCCAAACCTGTATAATTACATTTCAGAATTTTTCTATGGACAGTACACTGAAAGAAGTAAATACTGCATCTTTTAACCCAGGGTGACCAGATTCCAACAAATTAAATGTGGGACAAACACTATGTTTGTGTGGGAGACTTACAAATAAAATACAGTAAATCCAGCTTTTACAGCTCTCTCACCAAGTACAATAAGGAAAATGAGAAACTTAAGATTGTTTTCAGTTTCTCAGGCAATAGTCTTTCTTCTCCTATTTTTTTTTAATTATTATTTTTTATCATTATTTCAGCTGCTGCTGTCAGCAAAATGGGTTTTGGTCAGAATGCGCCCCTAAATTGATTGAGTCACCCTAGTTCTAACCACCTTCAGGGAGCGTAAGATCACTATGGTTCCTGATTTAGTTTCATTGAAGAAAAAACACCCCCATCCTTTATTTGTTTTTCTTTCACAAATCGCACCCTGGATACTGTAATGAGTGAAGCAAAGAGTCTTACCCCTGCTGAGCACCGGTCTGGTTGTAGGAGCTGTAGTCTGTAAGAGAAAAGTTCAAATGTTGGTGACGGCTTAACAATCGAGCATCATTCCTCAACGCGGGAGCCGCGCATTGCACAGGCCTGACGTTTGGTCGCCATTCAAAACCGAAGCAACGTTCACCAAGCCGGTCATGAAACAAACACGCTGCTCCAAAAAACAAAAACATTGCCGCATACATTAAGCAAACACCTGATAAAACAGGTAGTGTGAAGTAAAGCCCAGAATGCACGAGTAAAAAGACCCATCCGGAGTTAACGCTACAGTGACTCAACGAGTCACTAGGCCTCGGACGAAGCGCTAGCTGGGTTAACGTTAAGACTAGATTCGATGAAATACAAGCTGAAAAGACTAACTACACAAACATACTCATACTTATAATAAAGTCATCCTTTTCAGTATTACAACAAATAACATAATTCAATTTATAAAGTCACTAGTTATCTAAATTCTTCACTCACCCGAAGCAGACGCCATTTTAGTGTGCCTGTAAAAGAGGACTGGACGGAGGCAACTGCGGCACAAGCTTACTTCTCTTCGCAGCCACTGCCTAATCTCGCGAGATATGGCGACCATATTTGGAACAAATTTTAACAGTCAAATGTTTAGATCCGACTTCGTCCCGAAGTATAGTTCTTTTTCTATTACAGTCAATTTATTATGGGACTGTTGTTGTAGTAAATGAATTACACACTTACAAATCTGACTACGCACGCGCGGATGGAGATACAGATGCACAAATCTACTCAGGACAGAAATGGAAATACTAAATATGACAAAACAGAATTTGTGCAATTCTAAGGAACTTAGAAGTCAATATTAGGTATGACCACCTTTATTCTTCAACATTACGTTAAGGGGAGAGACAATAATCAGTGAGCAGCAGTACTACAGATGCATTGTGCCTTTGATTATATTGAGAAACTGTTATTTTATAAGGAAGTCAGGAGTGGCAGAGAAGTATGAGGGTGGTGCAGGACATGTATGAGGACAGTGAGACAGTGGTGAGGTGTGCAGTAGGAGAGATAGCTGAGTTCGAGGTGGGGTGGGATTACATCAGAGAGCAGCTCTGAGCCCCTTCTTGTTTGCAATACTGATGCACAGGTTGACAGGTGAGGTCAGGCAGGAGTCTGTCTAGATGATGTTCACAGATGGCATTGTTATCTGTAGTAAAAAAAAAAAGAGCAGATGGAAGAGAGCCTGGAGAGGTGGAGGTATGCACCGGAGAGAAGAGGAATGAAAGAAGCAAGACAGAATACATATGTGTGAATGAGAGTGATGCAGGTGGAATGGTGAAGATGCAAGGGGTAGGTGAGTGAATTTAAATACCTGGGGTCAACATTCCAAAACAACAGACTGTCCACAAGAAAGGTGAAGAAGAGGGTGTAGGCAGGGTGGAGTGGGTTGAGATGAGTGTCAGGGGTGCTTTGTGACAGAAGGGTGGCAACAAGAGTGAAAGGGAAGGTTTACAACATGGTAGTGAGACCTACTGTGATGTATGGTTTGGAGACAGTGGCACTGACACTGACTGAAAATGGTCAAGTACAAGGACTGAACTGAAAATGAGAGAAAAAGTAGCCAATATCCAAAGAACTTCAGAAAACCTGGAGAGCCATAGCTCTCTAGACCAATTTAAAAATTACAAGAAAGTCTGGTTCCTTGGAAGCAAACTAGGGGTGCTTAAAGACTTTTGCTCAGTACTGTACATTTGCAAATAGTTTTGCTACAATGAGAGAACATTCTATGCTTTTATAAGTTTTAACAATTGATAAGTGGTGCAATAAAGAGGCTGTTCTGCACCTACAATCGAATAAGTGTGCTAATACAACAAAAAAAAAAAATTAGTTACAGTATTAAAGTACAGGCACTGGTTGTATATTTTTGCATTATTGTTGGAAAATTCATTAGATCATTGACACTGAAGCAAAGGCCAAATGGGTGTTTTGTTTGCATATTAATTTTACATAAACTCTTATTCCATAATTTTAACAATGTAATAGATTTAACATCAGGTATATTTATCCATAACTTAAAAACTATATTTTTTCACTTTGTGTAGACTGCTGACTTTTACACCTGTTGGAGTATTTTGGCATCAATGAAAATGCCACATTTAAGCACCATAGTAGAGTAGCATCTTCAAAGTGATTGTTTTGTTGAACATCCAAAAGACAAAGACATTACAGAATTGCCAAATGCTGAGGCCCTGCCCAAACAAAACTCAAGAAAAATAAGAAGTCGTCTAAAAATGTTCAGGTTAGACTAGGTTAGATTAGGTTTAGAGATAACACCAGACATGTTTCATGTTTCAACAGCAACAGCGACTGATAGACGTCGAAGAAAGCGTTTATTAATGTTTATTCATTACTCATAGTGTCCTCCAAAGCCAGAGTTGTGTGGCTTGAGTGATTAATTATTCCCAATACATAAATGATCACTCAGGGAATCTTATAATTTTCTAAAGCACAGCTGTTAAAGAAACAAAGTCACAATTTTACCTGTTAAATGACCTCAATTTAAGTCCTACGCTCTAGCACAGCACTCCAAGCTTCATTTACTATCATACTGGACTTTCGGCTTTCCCCCTTGTTACACACAAAGTGGATCATATTTTAAACAGCCAGCTAATCCAAATAATTGTCTTTAAAGCCTTCAGCTTTGACTGTGTGTAATGTCTGTCCAAAGGGAAGAAGCTGCTGTCAACATTCCAGTAGGTGGCGGTAATGCACCATTATGGTACTGTTTAACTGAAAGAAGAAGGGGTATTGCGGAAGTTTGCACTCACTTTTTTTTTTACCATTTTGCACACTGGAGACGTTTTTACTGAAAAATATATATTTGATTATTATTTTTCTTAACAAAAACCATTTATGGTACGCTCTGAGGACATGAGTGTTTTAGATAGCATCAGATAAACTCGTAGTTTATGATGTCTTTGGTGGGAAGAATTTGACACATTAAATGTTCCTCTGCAGGCAGTGTCCTAAGTTTTAAATGGTATAAAAGACTGTCTGGTAGTGCTGTGATAATTACATTGGGTTCGGTTTAATTTCAAAAGGCATTGCTCGTTTTATGCATACCAGCTGACGTTTGTTCACCAGGATTATGCTGAAGTGAGCGGGGAGGCTGGAAGTGATCATAAATGATAATGCCGGGTTGTGTGTCGTCAGTGTTGTTTTGGTTTGGCTCAGATCGCCCTGGATTCTGCCTGGGAACCTCTTTATTGATAGGACTCATGCTGCTGATGTATGCTGGGGGCTTCCAGGCAAGTCTCAGCTTAGGTCCAGGAGGAGACTTCCCGAGGTTCACAGGTAACTGCGTTTTTTTTTAAATTCAGGTTTTACAGTTAAGATATGGTGAAATTGAAGCGTGTGAAGGTATTTTCTCCTCCCCAGATGTGTTTCTGTACGCTCTCAGTCACGATGACCTGCCCTCTCTGCTGGTCAGTGTTGTTGTGCTGCTGCTGTTTGGATCCTGTCAGGAGCGTCGCTGGGGCACAGTCGCTTTACTCCTCCTCTCCACCCTGACGATCATCATTTTGCCTCTCCTTTACACCCTGCTCCTCTTTATTGGCGGGGGTGAGGCGAGTCGTATCTGTGGCTACTCTGCCATCCAGCTCGCCCTGTTTACAGCACAGTGTCGACAGGTGACACAGAGGAGGCTTCTGAGGTGTCTGCCAGTCTGGTTTCTTCCCTGGCTTCTCCTGCTGATTGGTCTGCTGCTCCTGCCTGGAACACCTGCACTGCTTCACTTCTGTGCAATTTGCATAGGCCACAACTGTATCCTACCCTGCTCTGCAGTCATTTGACAAGTGTTTAAATGCAGTATTCAGTTAAGTATTTACGTTTTGGGACAGTGACACATTTTTGTGTAATTTTGCCTCTGTACACCACCTGCAGTGGATTTGAAAGGAAAAAGTCAAAATGCCACTGAGGTGGAGACTTTCAGTTTTATTCAGAGGGTTTGACAAACAAATTGCATCGACTATTTAGGGAGTACAGCCATTTTTATACACAGTCCCCATTTTCAGAGGCTCAAAAGTAATGGTACGTGCTAACAAAGATTCTTTTTAATGCTTGGATGAAAATCCTTTGCAGTCAATGATTGCCTGAAGTCTGAAACCCATGGACGTCACCAAATACTGTTTTTCTTCTGTTGAGATGCTCTGCCAGGCCTTTATTGCAGCCACCTTTAGTGCTGCTTGTTTGTTGGTCTCTTTGCCATCAGTTATGTCTTCAGTAACTAAAAAACTGCTCTATTGGAGCTGAACTCAGGTGACTGACTTGGCCATTGAAGAATGTCATATTTTGTGTCTTCTCATGATTCTAGTGCAGGTTCATCTTGGTTTCTTCTGTTCAAAGACTTTTTTTTTTCTAAAACGGAAAGTCTAAACTTCCTGTTCTTGAGTGGAAACAACAGTTTTCATCTTGTTTTAAATCCTTGATATTTAAAGGCATCTATTGATTGTAGTAAACTTTGACAGTGATACACCAACCTCCTTGCGAGTGTTCTTGACTTGGCTAGGGTTTTCTTAACCAAGTAAAAAATTCTGATTATCCTCTGTAGCTGTCTTCCATGTTCTTCCAGGCCTTTTGGTGTTGCTGAGATGGCCGGTTCAGCCCTTCCTTTAAGAATGTACCAGATTATTGCTTTGGCCACTCTTTTAAGTTTTTGCTTCCTCTCTCATAGGTTTATTTTGGTTTTTCAGCCAAATAACGCCCTCCTTCACTTGCATTGACATTTTGTTGGACCTCATATTGAGAGTTTCTGTGAACAGCTACCAGATGCAAGTTCAACACTTGGGATCAACTCCAGATTCCAAGTGCTGCTCAGTTTGTCCTGTAATCAGAATACTTTATTAATCCTGGGGGGAAATTGCATTTTGTTACAGATGCTCAGTTAGATATAAATGAATATAAATTTGTGCTGTGGTGCATTGTGGCAGAACGAGTCTGCTGCTGAATGTGCTCCTGTGAACTTTCCAGCATGTTAAGGAGAGAGTGTGAAGGATTGGCCAATATTGTTCTTAACTTGGTGATGGTGTACAGAGGCAAAATTTCAAAAACTGTGTCATTGTCCAAATACTTATAGACCTAAATGTATTGTGGTGTATAGAGGTACAGTTAATTTGTAATTAGTTTCCCTTATTTTGACCACTATCCCTGTAATGTACTGGTTTACACATTCGCCTGACAAGCAAAAGGTCTCTATTTCAATTCCAGTTGGGGACACAAGCCCGTCTTACCATGGAGGGTTGTGTCAGGACGGGCATTCGGTGTAAAACCTCTGCCAAATTACCATTGCGCAATAATCCAACGTGGCGACCCCTTCGAAAAATACAAGGGAGCAGACAAAGGTACATTTCAGTTTCCCTTATCTTGACCAACTGGATCTTTACAATTGGCTCAGTTTTCTTTTAGCTTTGTTAAACTCATTTGGATGAGAAAATTTATAACATTATTGTTCCCACTGGTATATAAAATTGATGACATCATCACTCAATTTCTATTGTAGCTACTCCAGACCTCAACGGGAATAGATGTCTAATAAGCTAATTACATTTTTATTTCAGGTCTTGTAACATTAGGAAAAGTCTGTTTAAAATAGTTTAGCCCTTTTATTACAGATGTGAGATTTGTTTATCAGGGCTAAAGCTGAAAGTGGCCTACCCGATAAAATATTTAATTATGTGTATTGATGTATAAATAATTTTTTTTAGATTCTTAATGTGTCTCTCAGATCGACAGCCCTTCATTGGGACGTTACAGGAGCTGGAGGTGTCTAGGGTCTTGGATTTCATTCCTGACTGGATGTATGTTTCCACCTTAGCCAGGTTAAGGTTGCCCACCCATGCTACCTCACACAGGTGTGACTCATCATGTGACATCAAAAGTCTCACTGAATATTTTTTTGCCACAACCCATGCATTTTGATGGCTGTTTTGATTGTATTTGTTGTCACACATCTAGGTCACTTCCTCAGATGATGCTGGTAGATCAGTCAGCTGCTGCCCCAATGAACCAACCGGCTGCATCAAACCACCACCCATGGATCGAACCATTGCCTGCCTGGATAATGGAGGAGTCTACTGCACTGGCTGAGGCAGAGGTGCTGGAGGAACAGATGTTAAGGGCAGGAATACTGGCCTCCTTACAGGATGCTGTCGATGAGCCTGATACAAAAGTGGAGGTGCCTAAATCATCAGTTTCTTCTCTGCGGTTAGTAATAAGTTAATACTTTTAATTTAAAGTATACTTTCTATTTTGAATGCTGTTTCCCAAATTAGTAAAAGAACAATGTGTCCTCTCAGACTCCAGCAGTTGGAGAAGATGGGCTTCCCCACAGAGAAAGCGGTAGTGGCACTAGCAGCATCAAAACAGCTAGATGGAGCCATCTCCCTGCTAATTGACGACAGTGTTGGAGAACAAGCTGTAGTGGTGTCTAAGGGAAAGAACCCTCGGCCGCCACAAAACACCTAGGACACCTCACATTCCCTTTCAGGCTGTACCTGGACATAAGTTATGCTTGGATTTTGCTGAGCTTCAGTATTTTCCCTGTGGGTTACTTGAAAAACTGTTTAAATGTTCAAAGTTACAGCTTAAAATAATATCTTTAGTTATTCCTCTACTGTGAGTATAGATGACTTCAGTCTTGGACTTTCTGTACGTGCAAATGTAAATGTACATCAGAGAGCGTGGATGTCATTTATTTAATTTATAAAAGTATTTAATGAATACTGTCGCAGCACAAATGAAAACAAGTGTCATGTAAAAAACAAACAGTGGACATTATTTTATTACACCAATCATCCCGACAGGATTATCTTAACACAGTAACACATTTGCAAGAAACAAAGTTAAAAATATGAAATGGTTACACAACAGCATACAAAATAAACTACATTTAATTTAAATAGATTCACAATAAATGTAGGATGAAAAAATGAGTCTTTTCATCATGACAATTTAAGCAGTTTACCAGCACATCAGTGGTAAAAATATGTTCAAGTTAAAGTAACAGTTTTGCAATTTCCTGTGTGTGTACAAAAAGATTGTGAAATGGACATTCAGATTTGTTTTCCTTTCAACATGTTTCACAACTGCAACATAAATTATGACTGTTTCGGCTGATATACAGCTAAACCAAAATGTTCCTGCATTTTTTGCCCAGGTTAACTAAAAATGCTTGTATTTTAAATCATTTTATCAGTAAGTACTTTAAGGGGGGGACACACCAGAAAACTACAAATCACTGTTAGCAACACTTATCTCAGTTAGAGAACAGATCACTTCATCTTTTTAGTGCACTACATAACATTGAGTTAAACAATATCATAGAAGTATAACAAAATTGATACTAGAAGAGGAGGTTTGTGTAATTGTGTCCCGCAAACTGCATGCTCCTTATACATAAATAACAAACTCTCTTTAGGTTGCAGATATATTGTGAAAAAGATACAAACTCAAATCCAGTCTCTTTTGTCATATCTGATTTCTCTTTCTCTTCTACTGATTACTCTAAATGACCCTTATTGTCCAGGGCTATTTATAGCTCAAGGAGCACTACAGAAGATTCAGACTTTTTCAAATCATTTTAATTGTGAGGCTTGGTTTCTGTAGCCAAACAAATGAAAAACAAAAAGAGATGCTGGGAGTATTGTGGAAAGGTAAAGTGTTTGGTTATGGCGATAAATGGGGATCAAACTAGTTCTCAGGTTCCCGATGGAGCTTGGCAATGTGGAGTACCAGTGGAATTTCCCTGAGGTGTCCCCCATCCTAATTCAGATGGTAAAGCCCAAAGAGGGTGTCAGTTACCGTCTAAATCTGTTGAGTGCCGACAAGACTTATGGGAGGGGGAGTCAACCCCACCTGTGATCCTCAGGGTGAGCCAGGGGTTGGCTACTTTCCTCGAACCTTGGTGTCGGAGGACAGAGGAGAAGCAAGTCGATGTGGAAGTAAACCTGATCGCTTATCTCTGTAGAAACTAGGGGAGGATGTGCCAAATGGTCCATCCCCCGACCCTAGATCAGGCTCTGTTGAAGAAAGACAGTAGTTGGAACGGGACCTCCCTCTCCATCAGTATATGTGCACTCTGTAGTCCCAATTCAAATCTATAAGTGGATTATTACTTTGACTTGGCTGTTATAATGAAAGCATGAACCAACTAACTTTAAAAGTTGGGGAAAAAATGTCCATCATAATTTTCTTGTAACCTTCAAATTGTCAGTTTTCAAATCAACAGTCCAACCCTTAAAGATGTGCTATTTCAAAAATAAAGAGCACCAAATCATCACATTGGAGAAGACAAAACCATCAACAGTTTGGTACATTTTCTTGCTAAATGATATAGATTTACACTTAAAAAAATGAGGGAACACTCAATCATCACAGTATAACATAAAATCATTTATACCTCAGGGATATCAAATCTGTCCAGTCAGGACATGTAAGCCAAAGTGAACCCATTTCACTTGCTTGGTGCACATGAAAATGACGAGGTGAAATGGAAAGGCAACCATAAGCCCACCCAGCAGCAGAACTGGTATCTATTCCTTTATGTGAGGAAGAACAGGAGGATTACTTTAAAAAAAAGACCCACAGTAGGCTGCTCGTGTGCAGCAGTCAGGTACACTGATTAACAAATCTTTGCGACCCTCCAAGGATAGGTCTCCCCAGACCATCCCTGACCTACTGCCAAACCAGTCATGCTGAATGAAGTTGCAGGCATCATAACGTTGCCATGGTATCTCCAAACTCTGTCATGTCATCCATACTCAGATGCAGACAAGATCATGTGTTATTGTGTTGGAGTGAGTGTAGAGTAGGTTTGCTCCATGTCCCTGTTGACTGGGTTAAGGCTCTGGTAGGTCGAGTCTTCAGGTGTGTGCTCAGTGTGAACCTGTAGAAAATGGTGTGCCAGTGCCTGTCCTTCTTGCTTCATGCTTCAGTGACAGACTGATCCACCCTTGCTGTGTGAAGGAGAGATTCCGCAGGTCTTTCCTTCCCGCCGCTGTTAGACTCTTTAATGATCATCACTAACACTGTACCTTCCACCCATCTGTTATAAATCAGATTTATATACTTAATAGTCACTTAATAGTTACTTTACCCGGTATTTATTTATTTTTAACAAATACCTCTTGTCCATATACTGTCCATATATATATTTACTTTGCACTTACACTTTGCTGTTGCAACAATGCTACTTCCCCACTGTGGGACAAATAAAGGGTTTTCTTTTTCTTATTCTAGTTCTGGTGTTCTCTTGCAAATGCCGATGGAGCTGCACAGGTCCCTCTAAAGGACATCAAGATCTCATGTCATCTTCATGGAGTCTGTTTCTGACAGTTTGGTCAGAAACATGCACATGAATAACTAGGTGGTGGTTGTTTTATAGGGCTCTGGCAGCGCTCTTTTTCCTTTTCACACAAAGAAGCAGATACTGGTCCTGATGCTGGCTTGATGTCCTTCTGTGGCTCTGTCTAGCTCTCCTTGCCTCATCGCCTAGTATCTCCTCTTCACTCTTGAGAGTGTGCTGGGAGACACAGCAAACCTTCTAGTGGCAGCACACATGGATGTGCCATCCTGGAGGAGCTGGACTTCCAGTGCAACCTGAATGGATGAGGTACCATCTCATGCTACAAGTAATGACAACGACACTAGCAAAAAGCAAAACTAGAAAAAATAAGTCAGGAGGGATAAGTAGGTCTGTTGCCACCATCTGCAAACCAATTCCCTTTTGGGAGGTGTTTTGTTGTTGCTTCTCCAAGGCACCTGTTGTCACTTTCACTTGAATCAAAGCAGGTGAAATGGGTTCACCATTGTTTATGCTTCCTAACTGGAGAGATTGACATCCCTGAAGTTTAACTGAATTTATGTTATACTGCGATTATTGAGTGTTCCCTTATTTTTTTAAGATCTCTAAATCTGTCCACTCCTCTAAAGAACAAGTTGACAACAATATGATATCAGATAAAACACTTTCAATTATTATTTAAAAGACTGAAGCTGCTGAGTAAAATTCAGCAAAAATCAAAATATAAACTGTAAAACAGAGTCAAAACTCAGCTAATGTGCTTCATAAAGGCTGTGTGGATGTGGTCATATTAGAGTGCAGTATTGCAGTATTGCAGTATTGGCAGCATCAGCAACCACACAAGGACAATGCCATTTGATTTTGATTATTTGGATTCTAATTTAACCTGGTGCCTGGAAGTATGGGTCATCATTTTCCCAAGTGAGCCAAGCTCAAACTAGAGAGAAGAGGATGAAAAATACAAGCATCTTATCTGAGGAACCAAAAAATGTGAAAACCTAGGGAGAAAAATGTAGCATCACATCTGTCATAGTAAGAAGGGTCCTCAAAATCAAAACAGTTAAAAGATTACATTTCTTAAAATGCATCTACTTATCAGCAGCTACAACAACAGTAAGAACTTTAGTTTATGGTTATCAGAATTTCTTGTGCTCCTACCACTTTAGATCTTTTAAAGAAGGTAAGTCGGGGCCATCAGAACTGTGGGTTAGGATGTCTCAGAGTTACCTGGCCAGATGATAGCCTCCAGCAGTGTCACCCTGCGAGCCAGAAGCTCAAGGTCTGCCTGCAACTTGTGGATCATCTGCAAGCTAATGTCCTATCAGAGAGCAGTGACAGGGGGAACTTTATGAGGATGTGGAAGCACGAGCCCAAGTCCTGGGGCTGCTCGCGACTGTTCCCGCTCCCTTTCTCAGTAGTGACGTACAGTGGGGATTTGAGCCACACACCTTCGACCCCTGCCTAAAGCTGACCCTGCCTCAGGCCTCCTACTCACCATGAATACCGATCATAGTTTCAAGGATTAAAACCCTCTCGGCTAAGATCTTCAGCGCCTCTCTGATCTGATGTATTCCGTCCCCCTGTGAAGATAGATACAGCTGTCAAGGTAAGGAGCACAAGCCAAAGAACTGCTCGCCAAGATGCAAGTAATTTTCTCAACACAGTCCAGCCGTTAGAAGGTTAAACAGTCCACATATCTGCCCAACACTGACAGACATTATCCATTCCCTGTAATTTTTTATTATCTCCCTAATTCTTGGAACATGCTTTCATATGGAGTCAGTCTCTGCCATGCTGGGCTGGGCAACATCAGCATGCAAATTACAGACCTGTTTCATGCTAGTGACATAACACTCTTCCAGACTATAGGTTTGATCATGCCATCTGCATCTTTTTGTTGGGTATCATTTCAGCCAGGCAAGTATTTTTGTTTTAGCTCCACAGTGTTCATTCTTAGCATTGCAGTCACAAAAGTTACCCTTCATCACGTGACAGAATGAAGCTAGAGTAGATTTACAATAAAATCTGTTGTCTTACGTTAAAGGATGACGTAATATTATCATGAGTCATACCTTCAAACATAACAGAAGTGGCTGAACAAGACAACATCCAGTAGACAGAGACAACTGAAAAAAATCAGTATCACAAAAGAAAGCATGCAGAGAATAGCTAACATTTTGGATGCCCAGACAAGTTCTTCCCACTACAGAATGCTCTAATTAATTAAAACTTTATGTTAAAAGAAAAAAGGCAAAGTTACACTAAACAGAGTGACTTTAGGAATAGCAGTAGTAGTTTGGTGGTTCCTTCACATCTTTGTTTCAGACTGAATTATCTCAGCTTTGGGATAGATGTAATTTAGTACGAACATTAATGGTGTCCAGAGGATTTATTCTACTAACGTTTGTGAATCGCTGACATTTCCTGAACCAGCTGGAAGCTAATGGCTCTGCCAAATTACCAATGCAGATTAATCCTGTGTGGCAGCCCCTTGGGGAGAATACAAGATAGCAGCCGAAGGTAAATTTTTTTAGAGTAAAATGACTTGACAATTATTAGATAAATTGCCATAGCACTTGGTACAGGTGTTCACACTCTCCTCAGGATGAGTACTGATCCTCTAACTTTCCATCCTGCATCACATTTAGTTCAAGAGTTTAATCTATCAATATACGCTATATGGACAAAAGCATTGGGCCACACCTCTTCTTCTTCTTCTTCTTCATCTTCTTCTTCTTTCGGCTGCTCCCGTTAGGGGCCGCCACAGCGGATCATCTGCCTCCATCTCATCGTATCCCTTGCATCCTCTTCCCTCACACCAACCCTCTGCATGTCCTCCTTCACTACATCCATCAATCTTCTCTGTGGTCTTCCTCTTCTCCTCCTGCCTGGCAGCTCCATCTTCAACATCCTTTGTCCAATATATCCACTATCCCTCCTCTGGACATGTCCAACCCATCTCAGCCTTGCTTCTCTGACTTTGTCTCCAAACTTCTCAGC
>VUQH01010948.1:6754-20981 GCA_015106775.1 Etroplus canarensis
CCAACAACAATTTTTTTTTTTTTTTATAAAAAGAAAAAAATAAAAAAAAGAAAAAAAAAATTTTTTAAATTTTTTTTTTTTTTTTTTTTTTACAATTCTAACCAGCTTGAAAGTCAGTATTTGCTATGCTACCTTCCTTCTTCAACACAACCTGGGCTCTCTTAGGTCAGCTAGCTTGTCATTTCTTTCAGCCATCTTCAGGAATAGTTCTCCAAACTTCTTGAAGGACATTCCAAATCTCGTCTTTGCCTGCCTTTTGTTCAGTTCTCTTTCAAAATGACCCCATACTGCTTCAGTAATGTTGGGGTCTGGGTTCGGGGAAGACTGATAACACTGATAGTGTTCCAATAATGGTGTTTTCTATCCAGGTGGGCTTTTATTGCATTGGCAGTGTGTTTGGTATCATTGCCATGTTGACACATCAAGCCGTTGCCACTCACATGCTTTCCAGATGGTACTGCGTGTTGGCTTAAAATTGGACAATACTTTTCTGTGTTCATAATGACAGATAGTAAAATATCTGCAAGTATAAAATAATGAGAGGACTGAAGGTCAGCAGCTGCAGGAAGTCTAAAGCACAGCTGGGTATCAACAGGTAAAACCTCTTTTCTGCTGATTGGCTCACCAAGGGTCCCCCCAATGAACAAATGCATGCATATGTGTGTGTGTCACTCAGCATGGCGTTAATGCTCCCCAGCTGTTCGGGGGAGGAGATATAGGACAAACACAACAGATAATGTCAAACAACCTACACAGCATCCTGAGAAGGTTCAGAGATTGGGATAAACCCTTTGATAAGTTTATGATAACCATCAGGCACTTAAGAATGATTATTTTAAAAAACAACACTAGTGTTTGGTGGACCCATCCATTTACCTCAACCTCCTCCCTACATTGAGTTTGTGACTCTAAAAGTGACCCGACTTCTTTAGTGTCTGACGATAAGTACTGAGTCTTGCATCAACATTTCTCACAGTGGAAATTTCAGAACCAGAATCAGAATATTTTGTTAATCCCTGGGAGGGAAGTTGTATAAAGTTGTCCTCTGCTTTCTTGTCTTCACTTTCACACCCAGTCAGTCCCAACAAGCCAGTTAACACCTAATGAGTTATTGAGTATTTTTGAATAGTGTGTGTCCCAACAGCTGTTTCCTTTGAGCTACGAGCTTAGTTTGAAATTGCAAACAAACAGCCTCATTTTTGATGTATTTTTATGAAATAAACCATGAAACTGTGTTAACATTTAAAAAAAATGCTCATTTTAATGTGTCTTTGCTGGCCAAATTCTGCATGCAAATCTATTTATGCTGCAGTCCTTTTGTGGAGTCAAACTTTGGGAGACAGAGCGCCCAAAGAGGACGTCTCACAGAGGTGCAGACAAAATGAGAAAATGGAGGCCAAACAGGCACAAAAAGGGAAGAAAAATGACCTGTGAGGAGTAATTCATCTCCTTTTATCAACCATGACAGCATGGCAGAGAGACTTTTGACCTCCTGAAACAATACCACTAGTTACAACACTATAGGGCACACCATTAATTAAAACGCTATCCATCTCTAGTGTCAGTGTTTTATAAATTACAGTTAATTAATCTTTAAATGTTTTGTTTTCATTTTTAGACCAGTTCACAACTTGCAACTGAACGAAACCTGGAAATAATGAGCTATTAGCTTGCATATGTGGGCCAACTAGGGTGCTACTTGCTGACTATTTAAAAATAATAGATGATGACTTTTCAGCTCTAGCTTAAAAACCAAAGCCAAGCTAAACCTTAGGTAATGAGTAGAAATGAGGAAGCTAACAAGCCACAAAGCCAACAACATGTTTTGATCTATACTGTAAATGCAGAAGATTTTATTCATTAATTTTCACATTTAAAGTATATTAGCAAAACTGGTTTAGCTTTACGTCCCCTTCTTTATCATGTATAAATTAACCATTGCCTTTTTATGTGAAATAACAAATTAAAAAATCCTATTCTTTGCTATTTATAGACAATAAACGGGGGAATAACGTTACTAAAGTTAGCATATACTAGCTAAAATTAATGTGGCCAACTTAGTAACTAGCTTTACTTTATACAACATTCCAGTTTTTAAAATTCCAAAAAATTTTGATTAATTACAGCACATTCAGGTGGTCTCAGAACAAAAATTCTAAAATTCATTTTTTCCCAACAGAAAATTCATGTAAATGGACAAAAATTTCTTGTTGGTGTCTAAACTTAACCAAGCAATTTTTATAATCTGTATATTACGAAGTACAATCCCAATTCCAAAAAAGTTGGGATGCTGTGTAAAATAAAAACACAATGCAGTGATTTCCAAATCTCATAAGCAACATCTTATGTGCAAAAGAACATGGAAAACATATCAAATATTTTAAAGAAAGGAAAAAGGTGGATTGCCTTTTCCGTATTGGGGACGAGGTCCTACCCCAAGTGGAGGAGTTCAAATATCTTGGGGTCTTATTCACGAGTGAGGGGGGGATTGAGCAGGAGATTGACACATGGATCGAGGCAGTGTCTGCAGTGATGAGGAAATTGTACCGATCTGTTGTGGTGAAGAGGGAGCTGAGCTCTGAGACAAAGCTTTCAATTTACCGGTCTATCTACGTTTCTACCCTCACCTATGATCGTGAACTTCGGGTAATGACCGAAAGAATGAGATCACGAATATGAGTGGCCGAAATGAGCTTTCTCGACAGGGTTGAGGAACTCAGTCATCCGGGATAGGCTCAGAGTAGAGCTGCTGCTCCTTCACATCAGAAGGAGCCAGCTGAGGTGGTTTGGGCATCTGATCAGGATGCCTCCTGGACGCCTCTCACTTGAATTGTTTCTTGCACGTCCCTCTGGGAGGAAACCCTGAGAAGACCCAGGACACGCTGGAGAGACGTTGCTTCCCAGCTGGCCTGGAAACGCCTTGGTGCCCCCCCTGAAGAGCTGGAGGAAGTGGCTGGGGAGAGGAAAGTCTGGACTTCTCTGCTGAGACTGCTGCCTCGGTGACCTGCACCCCCGGAAATGTGATAGACGAACAGACATCTTGCTATTTCATAAAAAATGTTGGCTCATCTTGAATTTGATGACACCAACACGTCTAGAAAACTTGGGACAAAGGCGACAAAAGGTTGGAAATGCAAGTGGCACTAAAAAGAAACACCTGGAGGAACATGTGGCAGCTAATGACGTTACCTGGCAACAGGCCAGTAATGTGATTGGGTATAAAAAGAGCACCTTAGTGAGGCAGAGTCTCTTAGCAGTTAAGACCTGAAGAGGTTTAGCAATCTGCTAGAAACTGCATCTACAAACTGTGGAATAATTTCAGAATAATGTTCCTCAGTGTAAAATTACAAAAACTTTAAATATTCCTTCATCTACAGTACATAATACAACAGCATGGTTTTGTAATAGAAGAGTGCAGGTGCTGGACTGGCGTGTCTGCAGTCCGGACCTTTCACCAACTGAAAACATTTAGTGCATCATTAAAAACCAAAATACCACAAAGCAGTCCCAGGACTGTTGAGAAACTGGAATTCTATATCAGACAAGAATGGGACAACATTCCTCTCTCAAAGGTCCAGCAGCTGGTCTCCTCAGTTCCTAGATGTTTATGGACTGTTGTTAAAAGAAGAGGGGATGCTACACAGTGGGCAACATGGTCCTGTCCCAACTTTTTAAAGATGTGTATCTGCCTTAAAATTCAAGCTGAGCTAGTATTTTTCTTGAAACAGTAAAATGTCTCACTTTCAGCATTTGATATGTTTCCTATGTTCCTTTGTGAATAAAATATCGGTTTATAAGATTTGTAAATCATTGCATTATGTTTTGATTTTACACAGAGACCTAACCTTTTTGGTAACCAAGGTTGTAGTTTAGATAACATAAACTTAATCAAGTAGTTTTTGTAACCTACATGTTACAGAGTAGTCTTTAATGCCTGAGCCTATCCAGCGAGCGAAAGTGAACATTAAAAATGGGAAAAAAGAAACCAGATTCCAACAGGAGGTGGGTCACCTGGATATTATTAAACCACCAACCCTCCAGGCTCCTCATGAGGAGCCTGGAGGGCCGTTATCTATCGGCAGCCAATATAGCTGCAGCCAGAGCGCCACAACCCAAGCAAATCTTTCACGTATCTGCAGCCCCAACTTCACAAGCTGTTTTTATTCTCCAGTAGCCACCTGTTAGTTTTGTGAGCCAATTTTACCAAATAGCAACCGAGAAAAAAAAAAACTTTCGTCCTTTGTCTCCACAGAGTTTGTGGTCCTGTGTCAGAGAAACCTCTCCCGTTTCTCCCACAGAGAGTTAAAGACACTCAGTGTGTTGTTCTGCTTTGCTGTGTGTCAGTCTGAGCAGCACAAAGGCGATGACGCTGTGACAAATGATTCAACAGACAGATGACCTGCTGCTCTCAAGCTGATTAATGCGCACTCTCACACACAGACTTGTTCCCATGCTGACTGCCTGTTCTGAATGTTAATCACAATCCTTCATCCTCTGTTCTTCAGTCTGATGCTCAGCCTGCACTGTAAAACAGGAAAACATCAAAAATACTCCGCATTCAAGGCCAATTAAATTGTTCTTTGGTGTTCCACAAGGTTCCATTTCTGAACCTTTGCTTCTTCACCAAAGAAACAGAAATATTTTGGTCTGAAATAAAACATTTCTGCATCTTATATTATTATTTCCATTTAGAAAAATATGTTTTTTACTCATTAAAAATGAATTACACATGCAGAAAGAGTAACATTCTTTTATGCTTACTTGTTTAGAAACTCTTAATATTTAGTCAATTGCTTGTTTAAGCTTTTACTCTCTTGTTGTTCTGGTCACTATTATTATTCCTATGTAGTCTATATTTAATCATATTTTTTATTTGCACAAAGAATCTGTAATTCTGTAACAAAGTGTAAAACTCAAATATAACGCTCAGCGAAACAGAAAAACTCAGCAAATTATATAAAACTTCTACTTTAAAAATGTTTTTGAAAGCTTTTATGATGACTTAAGAATAAACATGAAGGGAAAAGGTAGCAGGACTTTTTAAATATTCGTTTAAACTTAAGATTCATTTTTACTGGAACTGGTTGATTTTATTATTTTTTGTCAGGTTTTTTTTAAAAAAAAAGGTAATGATTAAAGTGTCTGAAGTTTGTCATTTGTCCTGAGTATGTAGCTATATTTTGCAGTGTGTAGTTTGTGGGAAACAATTCTGTTGTTCTTGCGTTGATGCTAATAGATCTGTTCTTTCGTGGCTTCTCTCCCTGCAGAATGGATCACATTTATTTCCATCCATCTCTGCAGCATTAAAGTGGAGACTCAGTTGATTTTTAACCATACATTTGAATATATATTTATTTATTTAATCCCCTGCTTAACTTTGTCATGACAAAATGACTCTCCTAGAGTCTCCCTTAGAACAAACTGCTGTTTCTGGTAACAAAGGAACAAATGTTCGAGGTTTCTGTTTTGTTGCTGTCGACACCTTTCGTTGCTCAACTTCCTGTGACAAACACAAGTTGGTTAACGAGTCACACACAAGCAGTAACACGAGCTTCAGACAGAAGTTTTGGTAAGAAAAATATCTTTAATCTCCTCAGTTAGGTATCTACAAAAATCACTTCTATACAGAATGCTTTAAATAGAGAGAAAGGTAGGAAGCCAAAGGATCAAACTTCAAAATCAAAAAAACAGTAAAGAAAGAAGAAGTTTTTGAGTCATAATCAGTTTTTAGTAAATTTTTGATCTCCAACTTTAAGAGTTTCATAATT
This sequence comes from Etroplus canarensis, assembly GCA_015106775.1. Classification (NCBI taxonomy): domain Eukaryota; kingdom Metazoa; phylum Chordata; class Actinopteri; order Cichliformes; family Cichlidae; genus Etroplus; species Etroplus canarensis. The sequence continues at coordinate 12,523 of VUQH01010948.1, forward strand.
TCAAAGTACTGATGAGATTCAAGTTTGACAATAGCTTTCGAAAATAAACAAAAAGCTACAGCAGGCCTTGAAATCTTAAGTTGTAAAAATGGTTCCACAGTAAGGCTTCACGGTATCAGTTTGATTAAAGTGCACCTATTAAAAATAAGGCATTGACTGTGATTTGCACTAGTAAGAGAGAAAAGAATAACCAGTGGCGAGAGGCAAAGGTTCTACTATAATACCACTGAGAAAAGCCATTATTCTATTAGAGTTTGTGTTACAGGGCAAATGCATAAAAACATCAAATCACAAAGACCACCCACTAACCTTAACCATTTTTCTTTAGAGTTAACCAGTCTTGAGCCTGCTTCTGTTTCTGTTGGTTGATTTAAACCTGCTGAAATGAAGGAAAAACGTTTCCGGTTTTCCACATGGCTCAATTACTGGACTTTAGCTTTTCCACCCCACAGGCAGGACTTTGATCTAAACTAAAACTCCTGGATGGCTTAATATGAAATTTGGCACAGATAGTTGGAGTTTTCAAAATAAAAAAAATAGGCTCTGTTATCAGTTTATCTGGAGCCTTTTCCATCCAACTTAGAAACTGTCATTTTTTCATTGTTAAAAATGTTTGAATGAGAAAAACTGGAGTTCCTCAAGGTGCAAGTCTGGGATATTTGCTTTTTCATCAAAATGAGCATTCCAGGAAGAGTGAATTATCTTGACATCTGGAATTACCATTTTTTCATGTTTACTATACCTGTAATACATTAATATTTTTCAGATTTTTATATGATTGCATCTAACGACTTTTCAGATTATTTTAACTTTTTTAAAAATTTACTTTTGCCTATTTTTTTCAGTGTCCCCATAGTGCAGTAGTTTACACACTCGCCTTACAAATAAAGGTTCCTGGTTTGATTCTAGGGTGGGACACAAGCCCCAATCACCATGGAGGGTAGCGTCAGGAAGGGCATCTGGCGTAAAACCTCTGTCAAATTACCAATGCAGATTTATCTGCTCTGGTGACCCCTTGAGGAGAATGCAAGAAAGCAGCCGAAGGTACATTTGTACTTTTGCCCAGTTTTTTTAAAAATGTGTCTAATTTATTTTTAATGTATATTCATGTTGTCAAATTGTACAATCAAACCCTGTTATAGCTCAAGCTTTTAATCCCAATTCCAGGTACATATTGTGTAGTGAAGTTATAGCTCGCAGGTCTCATGATGGCGATAACTGTGGAAAGCAAATCTTCTGTTATACCTTTGCATGATTTACTGTTGCTTCATAACAACCACAAGTCAGCTATCTGTAACAGAGCAATGCTACATGAATCTGATAATGATTAGTTCATAAGGTTAACTGATAACTGTCCATGGTTGCTATGCGATCACTAAAGGTATATCCCCGAAAAGCTCCAATCTTTTTTAAGATTTTAATCACAGTAACATCAGATACACAGGTGGCAGGCACGATTTGGTGTCACCATGAAAGTATATAATCCCATCATTAGTTTGGTTTTTGTTTTGTACTGACTGAATGAATAATTACAGAGATATGCCCAAAAAAACCCCAAAAACTTTTCACTGATAATGCAACCCGGTGGCAAATCCAGTTTTTTTTAAATGGCTGAAAAGCTTATCAGTTCGAAATCTCATAGCGGTCTATCACCATACCAAAATTCAAAATCCTGCATCAAACAGTTTTTGTGCTATCATGATGACGCTAAAGATTTGCAGAGGCGGTGCTGATATTTCCATCGAATCCTCACTTCAGCTATGTTACCGCATCAGGATGGATGAATTAGCCGATCTTATCCACTCAAGACAATATCTAGTAGCCTGTGCTTAGTCTATGTTAGTAGCCACGCTAATGTGACATTCACCACAACAAATACAGCTCAGGGTTGAACCCAAACAAACCTTCCATGAATCGAATGTGCTTCTAATGTTGACTGCAGTTTTTCATTGATGATCAAATTTTTGTTTATCCAGACTAGCTTCGTTATATAAAATTAACTTTGTTATAATTAATGCTACCCAATATTACTTTACCAGCTGATTTACAGAAAGCAGCACACGCTGCACTTACTGCTAGGTTGAGCAAATGGCATAATATTTGTGTTGTGTTGGCCTACGTGCATTACCTAGAGTACATCATTTTTTTGGGCTGCTCACAGACTTTACGTGCACTGTAAGCACTGAATCCCCGTCATTTGGCTAGAGGCTTTCATTTCTCTTGGTCGCACAAATGTATGTGACAGCTCCTCACATTTGGACAGCGCACATGTAGCAAACCATTCTTGTGTGGCAAAAACCACTGGAAATAATGGGTTTCATAGCGCAGCGATTCTTTTGTCATGCTGTATGTGAAGGGCCCTTAATGTTGTCTATTTGCTTGATACCCAAATACTTAAATAGCTGCTAAGTAGCCATTTCAATCTTAGCTATTTGTTTTTATGTGGAGTTTCTATTTCTAAATTTCTAAAGTAACTTTAGCGTTGTTCCAGTGTTCAGTGTTACATATTGATGCTCGGGGCAGGAGAAAGACTGAGGCAAGGTGTTCTAGAGAAGGCACATCCTTTGGGTGGAAAATTTGACCTATTTAATTAAAAAATCAGTTCACAGGTTGTTAAAAGCAACTGAGAGATTATGGGAAGGTCTCATTAGCTCATCCGGCTGAAGAATCAAGAGCTCATACTGTGGTGAAGTGTCCGTCGCCGTCCACAGTTCATGAGAATTTGTCAGATTTTTGTGAAATGTGTTCTCAGTGATCATCTAATGGGTCTTTGTCTGAACTGCGGTCAAGGTCAAGGTAACATTTGACATGTTATGGGCACTTTTCATTTTCACAAGAATTCTTAACTCCTGAAAGCACTGAGCTCTAATGTTCATAAAATGAGTGGCTGCATGTGCCCAGACATAACACGCTGTCATTAGGTTTATTTATTGCATAATAAAATCTGAAGGTAATTTATGGCCGGTCAAGTACTGAAGCCTCCTTGACTTCTAAACAGATTTTAGTTCTCCAATGAGAAGAAAATTTATCACTTTCTTTAAGTACTTCATGCATTAAAATAACTTGTGAACTGTGATGAATCTTGAACTGCTTGAGCTACTATGTCATTGATGTTCCGGGCTTAAGCCACAATACAATCTGTTCCTTGGCAATAAAAGTGTCTCATGCAAAATAGTCGCAATAGAGCATGTTTAAACCTTTACTTAATCAGGAATTGAATTTCACAAGGGTTTTGAATTTCTCCAGAAATTGAACTGTGACTAAAGTACAATTCAGCCTTAATTTTGCAGAACACAACCACTGACTCACTGTTTTAATCATAAATAACCTGGACTCTGAACAATCTTAGTGCCGATCTATCTTAGTCTACTGTATCATTTCCATCTAAACATTAGTTAGAAGGGCACACGGTCCCCTCTCTCTACTAAAACGTGAAGTCAGGAGGATGACGAGGCTTCGACCCAAATACTGACCGAGGGAAAGTCTGTGTTGACAAAGAAGCGTGCAAATCGAATAAACCATGCCAGAAAATGATCATAAGTTATTTGGAAATCCTTCCTCTACACACTCATAAATCTCCATGTCCATGTGTTTTGGGGAGCGGGTGTTCTACAGTGATGAAGGGTTTCTCCGTGTGATTCGGACAAGCAATATGGAGGACAGATGTGAATCCAAAGTTTAGCTCTTTTCATCATGTGATGTGAGCACATTTCCACATTTAAATGCAGACAGATACTTGCGGCATGTAGCTTCTTTGGGTTTGGGGTTTTATGAAAACAGTCACTTCAAACTCTGACTTTAAGATTATGCTTTGTCATCCTTTAAATCCCAAAGAATGACTGACTGACTTTAACTTTTCCCGTGTGACTCTTGCCCGATTTATCCTTTCGCTGCTCTGCTTTCAATTCACGTCTGGAAAGATTTGCCTTGTTGTCATTTTTTATGGTTTTATTGTGCGCCAAAGTCTTTGAATGCCCGTTTACGGGACCACTGTTTATTTATTGTTTTAGGCAGGCTCACTAATGTGGCTTGTTTCTGTGTTTGGGATAATCCATTTGAGGAAATACTTTGATTTGTTTCACATTTTTAGACTGTAAAGTGAAGCTTTCTAAAAGGAGGGCAAAGTTCAGAGGAATAGCCTGCGCTAGAATTTCCCTAAAATCCCCAAAAAGTCACAAAACGAGAAGACTGTTGACACAGACTTGGTAAACAGGGATATGATTCAGAGGAGGTGTGTTTGATGAGATTCAAGCCCTGACGGAAGCTGCTGAGTGACTCTGACTGCAGCTTCAGTCTGTTTGCAATTATGACTAAACAGGCTGGAAGGCAGAGTCGGTTTGGTGGAAGGAGACGTGCATTCCTGCGGGGCGGCGAACATCGAAGGGGCTGGGTCATGCGGAGGTGAAAGAGCTGGGGAGAACCAGGCGTCGTGCCCACCGAGCGTCTCCTCCGATATCCTCACAAAAAAGGATTTTGTTTACCCTCCGAGGGAAACCCAAACCAGCTTCTCCTCGTTCCCGGGGAGGTCAAAGGTCACGACAGCTCCCTTGAAGCTGGCAGGTAATTCAAGTCAGGATTGTGAGGGCAATGTGAACAATCGCGTCCCCCCCCTCCAAACCATTTCCTACATTGCCAATATCTGTGCGTCTGAGGAGAGAAACCGCTCACTGACTGTAAAACAGCTCCAAGACACTACATTGCTGAGTTTGCCTATTTTGGCTCAAGTTGGCAAACTGCTCTTCAGGTGATTCCAGTTTGGCCCGTTTGTTTTTCCTTTTTTAACTTCATTAGATTCAAAATTCATTCTTGACTGTGAACGATGAAGCTTACTGCGCATCCTTCCTACTTTCACTCACAATGCTCTGAGAACAAAAAAATGACCTTTTAAGTGGGACTCAGTTTAACACCTCGTCTCTTCTGGGACGAAAAAACATGAAGTCCTAAAGCTCCTCTAGAGGCCACTTCAAGCTGGCTCCAAAAGTGAGTCAGTCCCCCCCATGTTTTAAAATGTCCAACTTTACAACAGAATCAAATGTGTTTACAGCCTACTACAAAAAACTATTTGGGCTCTATAACCAAGTTAATTCTTCATAAAACTGTCCGGTGGGTGAATTTTATTTATAGCTCACCTGTTTGAATTTTAGAAAGACTTAAAAGTTAGCGGTGGCTGCTTTGACTGACAATAAGAGCCGATGGACAGGACCTCTGGACAGTGTTGAGCATTTTTTAAAGCCATTATCTGACAAATAATATGGTTTGCTTCTAATAACAGACTGTTCAAGTCATCTGTGCTCCAGTTTTAGAGAGTGAATGTCTAGTATTTTGTCTGTAAGCACAAATTGGCAGGTGTACCTGTGTGCAGCTTACTACCCAAGCTTGCTGACTCAGCACTCTACTCCAAATATGATCACTCCTGGCACAACAAAACCGACATGGTAATGGGTAAATGTCAAGCTTTAGTGATAGGTAACTACTTGTTTACCCCTGTGAGATTTAAAGGCTGGTTTACGCCTGCCGTTGTCGCCATGCGTAACCCTGAGAAGACTGCAGTGAGTCCGGCGTGACTCATCGCCAGTATAAATGGTGAAGGGGCTGTGGCGACATTGTAATTGACATGTGACACAACCACAAACCAGGTTTTAGACCTCAGAAGGTTAACCTCGATATCCACCAAGTAACTTGACACCTACCTAGGTTTAGGATTAGATTTAGGCTTTAAAGGTTGGTTTCTGCCCGCTGCTTAGTGACATTACAAGATGCTGCCATGAGCAGCGCTTACAACAACTCTCGCTTTTTGTAACCAGCCATGGGTGGTGCGGCCAGGTTGAAGATATGAGTGTACCACTGTGTTGGTTTTTGCTGCCATATATCAGTAGAGGTGCTCAGAGAGGCTCAGGTTGTACAGAGAGCGATGCTGCAACAGCTTGAAAAGATGAAACTTTCTGTAGAAAACTACTGCACAATTTCTTTAATTCCAATTTTTTTGGAATTACCAGGACCGATACGGAGTTTTTTTTCTTGCGACACCCGTCATTCGGGATAAGACTGCAGCAAGTCTGGCATACTATCAGTGCTGGTCTTTTTTGATATGTGTCAATGAGAATGATTATTTACTTATTCTCTGACAGCCCAAACTTGGGAGAACAACTGAAAAAATAAAGTTATATATTATGATCGCCTAGGGTTAGGGTTGGGGCCATCACCGTTGTTGGCTTGAGGAGTCAGAGGGTTATGACATGGTGTGAAATTTTTTTGGCTTGAATTTTATGGACAGTCAAATTCATCTAAAAGTCCAGCCTTCCATTGTTAATTGCTTTTGTTATTAGGTCGGTTTCCTGGATGTTTTATTTAGATAAAATCTTCTAAATCTGTGCCAAATTTCGCAAGTTGTAAACATTATAAAGCCCTCGAAAATCTACTGTATTAACACAATGATCTTGTGCTCTTCAGGTCTCGGTTGTGGACGTGATCTTGATCTGTTGATGCACCCTTTGTGTTTCTTTTGAGGTAAAACGTCTTAAGTCTCCCTTTCCTTGTGATCTCTCTTTTATGCCTCCATTTGCCTCAAGCGCGCTCTCTTCTGTTCACTTTCTCTCTCAGTCCACCAGAGACTTGAGGTCTGGCAGGCCCCTCAGCTTCAAGTCCAGCAGCATCTGACCATAGGCTTTGCCCTGAGGAAAGAGAAGAGGCGTGACTGTGTGCATGCTTCCACCTTCATGCCTTTGAGCTTTATGGCTGTGTGAGGTGTTGGGGGTGTTTCTTTCGTGTGCTGTCGGAAGAAAAGAAAACTTTAGAGGAGCATCTGAATAAACACTGAGAAAGAAAGAAAAAGAAGAAAAGGTGAAACATGACACGACCACAGGACCACCACGGCCACCATAACGATGAGAGGTTTTCCCACCTTTTAGAAGGCTTGGACATGTGCTACAGTCATTTCTTGACACATTTCAACATTAAGACCCTGTCACACCCTGAAGATTTAACCAGCGTATGCTGACGTAAGAAAAAATTGGCGAACACGCTGGCGTATGTGGAATAAGTTATCGGTAAGTTTTGCATAAGTTAAGAGCACGCTGAAGCATGCTGGTATACGTCGTTGTGCGGCAAGGTCTTCGAATGTATGCCAGCATATGGCTCATATGTCCCGCATATGTGGACCACAAGTTGTAGATAAGTTATGTGACCGTTGTAAGTACTCATTAGCCGAAATACACTGAGATAAAGTCCCTGTCACACCATGACAATTTAACAAGCTTATCCCGACGCATTCAAATTCCCATAAAATGCTGGAACAATGACGTTAAATTGACATATACATTACATATATGCTAGCGTACTGCCGGCATCCACAACTTGAAACCCATTTATACCACTCCCCTTAAACACACCACATTCGCAATTATTCGGCTGCGTGGGAAACGTGTTCAGTTTAACTGGATCACATCAAATACTTCTACAATCATCAATATGTATTAGGGTATGTTTGCTATATGTTACACATATGTTAAAAACATGTTACTCATAGTTATTAATATGTTTTGGGTACCTCGACATGAGTAACGTGAGTCTCCATTTGCATTAAGTACCTGCAACATGGTTCTCGTATGTGAGACATAAGAGCCACACGCTGGCAAGCGTCGGAGGTTTTGTGCCTGCTCAAAACTTTCCCGCAACCTTGCTGTACTACCTTGTAGACCGTTGTAATTATGCGTGCTCTAAACACATACAAAACTTCCCTAGAATGTAACTGAAGTACTTGCAGTTTTTTCCTACGCTGGCATCTTCTTCTTCTTCTTCTTTTGGCTGCTCCCGTTAGGGGTCGCCACAGCGGATCATCTGCCTCCATCTCATTTATAGGCACTGCATTTTTAGTTTTTTTGCTTAATGCTCTTTTTGAGCCTTGGTTACTTTTTTATGGACTTGAAAGATTTAAAGTACTAAAAACTGTACAGAATAATTGTATACATAGACAAATACACATGTTAGAGTGTATCACTCCACCCCTCTTTGTAAGCATCACAAAAAACTACATAAATAAAAACAATACAAAGGGATTCTCATTCATTGCCTTGTTTGTGCTGTCATTTCATTATTTTTCACAATAAATACCAGTTAATTATTACATATATTAAACTGGGGTGAACTCTTCTTCTTCTTTCGGCTGCTCCCTTTAGAAGTCGCCACAGCAGATCATCTGCCTCCATCTCACCCAATCCCTTGCATCCTCTTCCCTCACACCAACCCTCTGCATGCCCTCCTTCACTACATCCATCAATCTTCTCTGTGGTCTTCCTCTTCTCCTCCTACCTGGCAGCTCCATCTTCAACATCCTTTGTCCAATATGTCCACTGTCCCTCCTCTGAACATGTCCAAACCATCTCAGCCTTGCCTCTCTGACTTTGTCTCCAAACGTCTCAACGTGAGCTGTCCCTCTGATGTACTCATTTCAAATCCTGTCC
>VUQH01010954.1:12538-22926 GCA_015106775.1 Etroplus canarensis
CCTTGACCCCCCCTTCCCCCCCCCCCCCCGGCCCCCATCTGGGTATTTTACATGAAGACAGACTGCTGGATATTTTTTTTCTTAGGGTTTCCAAGCGATGCTCAGAAATCCGAGCCCCTAGAATCTGCTGTGTAATTCCCCAAGTTTTATGGTTTAAACCACAAAAGCCTTTTCAAGGTGACTGCAAAGACACCGGGCAGTGTGCCAGCCAAGATATCAGCTGACAGTGTCTAAAAGGCGAGTTTTATTTTTCTCTCTTAACTGCAGTTAAACGTTTTCCTTGTTGGGTCACCTATAGCTAAATGTGTACAATCTGAGAAGTGTGTAATGGCTCCAAATTTGCACAAGGGATGGTCCAAAGCGGCCCTTACCAAACTGCCTGACTGATGCTCAGCGCTCTCTGCCCATGTATCTTTTATTGCGTCTACATAGCATGCATTATTCACCAAAAACACACAGCCCATCTGGATTCCTGCAAATGTTTTTGTGCATGTGTGTCTATGCATGGTCCGGAGTTAACTTTCTTGCTGTGCCATTTCACCATTTCACGCCACATCCAGCAGTGCTTGAAGAGCTAAAATGATTTCCTCTGTAATTACAGCTAAGGTATAATATGTGTGAAGGATGTGTGTGTGTGTGTGTGTGAGAGAGAGAGAGATGAAGGTAAGGGGAAAGAATAGAAGTAGTGAGAGAAAGAAAAATATATTAGGTGAATGTGTAATAGTGACTGCAGATGGCACATTCAGGATCAAGCTCTTTCATCATCCTGTTCCTCATTAATAGAGATGGGAGTGCTGCCCTAATTCCATAATTCCTAAATCATGCTAGTTAGTTGAATATGAGGAGACAAAAGTGCAGGGGAGAGAGGAGAATAGATTAGCCTCTACCCTAATAATGTGTTTGAGAGCGCAAGGAAACATCAGAAGAGGAGATGAAGGGGAAGAGGGAAAGAGGAAAAGAACAGAGATCGCCATCTGTATTTCCTAGGTTCCTTTCTGGTTGTTGCCAAAACTAACATCATATAGGCCAAGTTTGTTCTTGCCAAATTATAGTCCCATGTGTATGACAGCCAATGAAAATAGATAAAATAATCAAGTGATTAATTAGCTCTGGAGTAGAATACACGGGGATATAAAAGTGCGTGTTCAAGCATGTGTGTTAGTGACATAGCCCAGATTACTATTTTCTCATGATTTCAAGGAGCACATCTGTTCATTTCTGGCTCTGTTCCAATTGTATCACACATCCATCCTTCCTCGCACAAGGACCGAGACGTGGGAATGTTTCAAGGCCTTGCTTGATCGAGCTTAATTTAACATTAGGCTAATTCTGCAGGTACCTGATACTTGTCAGGACAACGAATTGGCTGACCAAGCGTGCATCTCAATATTCAGAGATAATTTCATTCCCTCGTCTCCTTTTCGCTGCAATCTACTCTTTCTCCATCTGAATTGAGCTCTCATGTGAAGCAATTTGAAGGAAACTAGAGACATCGATAGCCATTAGCCCGCTTTGCACAGGAGGGCCAAACATGGCAAGCCAAGGCTCATCTATTATTCATGTGCCTCCGTTTTCCCCCAAAACAACATTTCTGATATTCTTTTTGCATCTCGTTGCCAAAAGCAACATACCATTGGTTTTAAATAATGCTTTTATAACAGAGCTGATAAAACCCCAAGTAGGGAGAAGTGCTTATCACCTGCCTGGCTGTTTATGTCCAGGTATGGTGAAAATCTAGTAAGCTTTAAACATTGAACCTGCTTGTAAGGAAAAACCAGCTTTAACTGTTCTATATCTTAATCAAGAAGGAACAATCACAAGCTGGCTCCTTTACAGTTTTCACTCATATGGGTCCACACTTGACCTTTGACTTTTTGGATATAAGATGCCATCACTTTATCTATTTATCCTTTTAGACATTCATTTACAGTTTCATCCTCACTGGTGTATGAATTCAGTTCCTCTTCTTATGAAAAGGTTTTTAAAGGGTCACAAGACAGATTTAAGAATAATAAGATAATGGGTTCTGGAACACAAACTTTTCCGTAAAAAATCCTTTCTCATGTGTTTACTTCAAACTTGTTCTGTCTGTGATGGTTATTTAAATGACACCTCATATAAAGTCTGGAGGGAAACTTATTATCAGTGTTTGTGAAAATTGAAACAACAAAGTTTCCAGTCAATTACACCAAAATCTTTTACAGAATTTCAAGAAAATTTAAAATAGAAGTAAATAAATAGAGACTATTGTGAAATTATTAGAGGTTTGGCAATACCCAGATAAACAGCTGGTCGAATGCCATAAAATTGGTGCAGAAGAAGACATCATAATCACACAACAAACACAGCAAACTTCAAGTTATATATCTGAACATTTGTCTCTCCAAGAGCTTAACTGTAATAGTTCTGTTTTTCTTCTTTCTTAGTTCCCATGTTTTCATTTTAATGTCCACATTAAAAAAATATACATGTGGATATAAATGCACTAGTAGACACCTGAAATGTGACTGGGGGGCATCCAGATGCTACTTTATGTATAGAGGTCTCAATCCTGAAATGATGGGCACCGGTGGTTAATATAACAGTTGATATTTCCTTTTTTGCAAAATTTGAAATCTAGTGGAGCATTTATCTCCTTAATGTAATACTGTACAGACCAAAGGAACACTGAAGTAACTTACAGGTATCTCAGAAATATACTTGAAGAGGACCTATTATGTTAATTTCCAGCTCAAAGTATGTATGTGTGCATAATTAAAAGTTCAAAATCATTCCGATTGTTCTTATTCTGGGCCTGTGTGCAGCCCATCAGTTCATCCGCTGTCTGAAGCAAGTTCTTCTCTTTCAAAGACCCACCCCCCTTTAAGCCAGTTTTGTCTTGATTGGCTTTCTCTCCCAAACAAAAGTAGGTGCTGTGTTCATAGACCAGTAGAAAAAGCAGTATCTATCTATCTATCTATCTATCTATCTATCTATCTATCTATCTATCTATCTATCTGGTATATATATCTATAGTTCTCCAGGCTTTCTATATGTCTATCAAAGTTTGTCTTTGAAAATTGGAACTTGGTTGCTTTTTTAAATTTATTTTCAGTCCAGTCCTTGTGTCTGACCAATACACTTTTTTGTAGCTCCATAAAGGGATTGTTGCATGAGTTTGGTGTGAAAAACTTGATTGGTCCACAAAAATCCCTGACTTAAACTCTATCAGACACCTTTGAGATTAACTAGAATGGAAATTGCAAGCTAGACCCTCTTGTCCAACATCAGTGTCTGACCTCACAAATGCTTTTCTGGATGAATGGGCAAAAATTCCCACAAACACACTCCAAAATATTGTACAAAACCTTTCCAGAAGAGTGGAAGCTGTTATAGCTGCACAAGGAGGGAGCAACTCTATATTGATGCTATTGTATTTAGAATGGGATGTCATAAAAACTCCTGCAGGTGTAATGTATAGTTATCCCATTGCTTTTGTTCAGCTAGATGGATAGATATATAGACCGTCAGACAGGTATACAGAAAATAAGAAAAAAAAGCACAATAGGTCAACTCTGAGTACATTATTTGAAGACATGCTTGGTTTTATCACTGGTAGGCCACCCTTCTTGAAATATGATGGAAACGCGAGAGGAAAGGCTATCAAGCTATTCACTCTCGTTGTTGTCAGCAGTTCATATTAGCTGTCACATCACTGAGGGCGAAACAGCTGAAGACTGGAGAGGATGATTTCATCTGAATAATTTCATGCTTTGACTGGCAGAGCTCAATGCTCACAATCCCAAAACTTTTATGTCAGAGGAAGACAGACTGGGCAAAATAAAAACCCAGGTGAAGTATAATATATGAATACAATCATCAGCCCTTTGGGGAGAAAAAACAAAATTAAAGTTAATTCACATTTCTACTGAAGAAACCCACTCAATTGATTTTCGAGTAGACAAAAAGACAATCTTTATTTGTGTGTTTCTCTCCTTGCTCTGACTTTTGTGTTTACTTTTGACTGACTTTAATGACTGAGGTCAGCGTCCACAAGAACACAACAAACAGAAAAGGAGACAAACTCATACATGACGCTCAGACCTGGCGGCATCCTACCACTACCAACCATGGATCACAAACCAGAGAAGAAGAAGAACAATAGAAGGACAGCATCAGTGGAATAGAAGAAGAGAAGACACATTTTTTTTTTAATCTTCCACAGGCTATACCCCATCACTGCTTTCCACACAGGAGTAATTAACAGTGATTTTAAATGCTACAAAAATAAGATGAAGTAGGGAAAGAAGTGCTTCCCCTTGTTTGTGTTTTCTTGTGTGTGTGGTGTGTGTCTTTGTTCATGTGTGTATGTCCATGCCATGTCTTTGTAAATGTCTAGATCTGCATTTGCTCTTCTACATGTTGGTACGCGTGTATATCTGTACATGGGTCATCATCTGTGTATGCAGGTGTGTGTTCACAGTGCTTACTCATTATGTTCACTTCCAACATTAAAGAGGTCTCAGTCCCATGATACACACACGCTTTATCTCCCTCCCCCTCCCTCCTCTCTTCACTCTCTCTTTGTGCTGTTCCCTTTATAGTCATGACCACGAATGCTCCCACCATCTCAGAGGAACAGTCTCGTTATCAAAGACTACATGTGTGTATGTGTATATGTGTGTGTGTGTGTGTGTGTATGCATGCCCATATGTGTGTTTTTGTGATGCTACCACACACGCACACACACATCTCGCCTCATTTGCCACAGTCTATGCGCTTCCCTTATTGGTTTAACCCTCAGACCCAGGACCAGCTTCAGTCAGTGTTTACGTCCATTGTGATCTGGCCTGGGCTCCAAGGGCTGATTTCCAGTCAGTTTCACCCTGTGGGTCCATTTATCTCCCGGCCCAAGCTAATCCATCAACGACTGAAAGCCAGACAGGAGAAACCGTGTGAGGAGAGAGGTTAAATTTTCCTTTTGATGTCTCAAAAAGTCTCAGGGAGAGCAAAGGAGCGGTAGCAGGGTGTTTCTGATTTTCCCCATGAAAAAATATATATCATCATTAGAAACAAGATTGATCTGAAGGTTTCACAGTGGTCATGCAACTTAAGTGTCGCCTCCTTTTCTTGCCTGTCCTCTGTTCATCCTTACTTCATTCCCTTCCCCCCGCTTCCACATGTCATCCCTTCAAATCCCCAACTCTTTCATCCTGGAGAAGGTACTGTAAGTGACCACAGTCATAATAATACAGAACGACAAAGAGGTGGGTGACCAGTGGTACATTCATACATGAGAAAATCATGGTTCCAAAAGTCACCCGACCCAGTCAACATTAGACAGTGCTGAAGATGCCTGTGCTGGCCAGGCTGTGATAAATGCTTTGTTTAGAAACACGAATAAGACAAAACACATCCCACCTGAAGATCTACGTCTCATTAAACCTACCCTGAACACCCCCACACCCTCCCTCTGAAACAGGCTATGGTTACACTTGTCATTTCAATGAGATATCTGAGCTTCTTCTAAAAAAATCAAACTGTATGATTTTTATATCACATTGCAGTGACTCTACACGGGCTCCGAAAATATCAACACATATAATATTACATTTCCCATAGTGGCATATTCATTTAAATTTGTGCTTGCATTGTTTCCCCCTTTCTTTTCTGCACAGACTGAACCACTTTTCTCCTCTCCTCTATGCAACAGCTCTTATTGTCGTTGCAGCTGGAATTGGACCAGATAGCATAGAATTCCAATTACAATGCAAGCTTGGCCACTTCCAATTCTTGGTTTGAGGATGGGATAGCAATGTGAGCAAAATTCAATTTTTGTGCATCCAGGCCTATCGCTTAATGCATCCTGCTGTGATTGCATGATTGGAAATGCCCCGTAACGACAAGTTTAATCATAGCCATCCCTATATTTACCCCATCAGTGGCCAAGAGTCTATAGTCAAATCAAAAGGACCCCCTGATATGAGTGCAGAGACATTTCTCTTGTGTTTTTCAGCTGAGAGGTGCTGTTCCACATAGAATTCAGGGACCAGAGATGAAGGACAGCTTCCAAGACAACTCAAGACCCAGCCCTCTCAACCAGGCCTGTGAAGGGTGTCCGTGGCTGGGCCATGAAGGATGCTGGCAGTGGGGGTGGTTGGTGGTCGTATTGAGGTGGCAGTGGGAGGGGAGCGGAGACAGAGGGCTTCCCTGAGGGGTGGTGGATTTAGAGGGACAGCCAGCCCAGCCCATTATATCTGGGTGGGAGCTCCATGAAGAAGGAGAGAAGGGTCACAGCCAGTAGAAAGGTCCCAGGAAAAGTGAGGCCAGAGCAGTTAGCAGGGCCATGCACCCTGCCCTCCAGCTTGGACCTCCATCAGTCAGGAAGGGCTCTGGAGAATCATATCCTGACCCATCTGAAACAAAAAGAGGAGAAAAAGAAAAACGACAAAACATCTGAACTGAGCAGGGACACACAGACAGATGCAAAGACAAGCCAACCTTAAACACAGTGAGCGGATTTAGCAAAAGACAAATGGTAGACAAGTAAAACAGCTGGGGTTTGGGAAATGTAGAAAGTGAGCGACAAACCAAAAAACTCTCACCCTTCAACAGTCAAGGAAAGGCAATGGAGGAAGAGGAAGAGAAGACGACAGCAACTGAGCTCTGCAGGGGGTTTAACCAACCTAATTACAGTTTAATCACAGAGACTCAGAATCTGGAGCAGCTGACACACACAGACACACATCCACTCACACATGTACAACTGCTCACAGCTCATTCTAGTGACATTTTATAGAACAGATAGAAGCTGCAATGTCAGACATATTACTTTAACTGCACAAAAAAAGCAGGAAATCAAAAAAGAGCTGGAGCAATGACAGAATGTACGTTGTTTCAGTAATTATGGAGGAGGAGAGAATTTCCTTTCCCCTTAGTGAGATATGGAATGATCTGAACCTGGAAAGCTGTGTAAGCTGACTCTCTTTTATGAAGATCTTCAAAGTCATGTCATTATCCAGGGAGATGTGTAACTACCCAGGTTTGATTCTTTAGTGGGGCTTAGGTTGGAAAAAAAAAACTGGAATCCACATTCAAACAGATATACAGGTAGATTTTTAAGATACTGCAAGTGCAGTGTAATGCCTGCCATACTCTGATCCCCATGTATGCCAGGCTTCTCTTGAGTTATTTTTAAACAGCACTATCATTGGCCAACGCAGCTCACTTGTGTGAGCACTGTGCTCTGTCTACGCCAATCTATGCGGAAGCAGTTTGTATATTTCACCACACTCCAAAATGATTCAAAAAACCAAAGTTGTGTGCCTCATCTGCTCATCTTGTGCCTCTTGAACTTTAAAAACAAGCCTGATAATAAACTTGATTAAAATATTTCTATCTTTAGATTTGGCTTCTCTTATATGCAAAA
Source organism: Etroplus canarensis (assembly GCA_015106775.1). Classification (NCBI taxonomy): domain Eukaryota; kingdom Metazoa; phylum Chordata; class Actinopteri; order Cichliformes; family Cichlidae; genus Etroplus; species Etroplus canarensis. The sequence goes on from VUQH01010954.1 coordinate 19,947, forward strand.
GTTTTATTATTAGATTGCTTTCTGTTTCTAGCAAGTAGAGTGATGTTGATGTTTGGTAACATTCTAGAGAGCACTTTCAGCTGGCTCTGTTCTCTTTTTACAAGGACAGAAGGTCTCCCTCACACCCAGTGTGATGTGATGTGATGTGATGTGAAGTGCGTATGCCACTTTGTGCCTATGTGTATGCACGCACTTCTGTATTTGTGTGCTTGTGCCTGTGCATGCTCATATGTGTGAACGTGTCAGAATGTGCGTGTGTGTTTTCAGCATGTGTGTCTGTGGGTAAAGGTGTTAAAGTGTTGCCTGGCCAGTGTGTGAATCAGAGCAGAGAGTGTTGTCGGGGCATTCTATCAGACCTCTTATTCCCCCTAATTTTACTTTGATAGCCAATCTGGACCTCTGTGTGCATATGTCAATGTGTGTTTGTGAGTGGGCGTGTGTGTAGTTAGAGCGTGACTTACCTGGAGGTCTGACATACACCTTCAGCTTTAGACATGCCCGCCCCACATGGTTTGGGTGAGGAGATGCTGTAAAAAGAGACAATGAACACAGAGATTATTTTAGCGATAACATGATTTTTGCTACTGATTGCACTTGATGAAACTTAATACATTTAATAATACAAATAAAAAGCAAGATTATTTTGTGTTTATGCACCATATATAAAGTAGATTTGATAGAAAAAAAACATATGGCTGCAATATTAGAGGTCAGCAAGAATCCATATTTTATTAAAAAATACTATAAAAGCTCTCCATTGCTGTGTGTTGCTTCATTAGAGCCTGTGTTCCTTCTTGTATATGTCTTTGGACTTCTTTAAGTATTGTCTAGACAAAAATATGTATTAATCCACTACTCAAAACAGTCAGCAACAAATACTATGGATATAGGAAGTCCACACATCCCTTTTAACCCCATAAAGCCTGAACCATGAAATAATTGCCAAAAAATTCAATTTTTTTGAAACTGGAGTGTTTAGTGAATCTTTTGACAAATAAAAAAAAAATATAAATTTGCATTTATGAGTTTTAATTTGTATCATTTTTGCTCCATCTGGTATTTTCGTGAAATTTATTGTTCACAGTTTTTATCTTAATACATCAGGTATTTCAGCAAAAAGAATCCCAATGATAATGTAGAGATCTCAAAAAGTCATGTATCAAATATGATACATTTGGCATTACACAGTTAAAATACCAGGTATTTCTAATGTGACCACCATAAATAATTTCAAAACTTTTTCCACCTTTAATGTGACCTATAACCCATACAATTTAATTGAAAAAGAAACACATTTTTTGGGGGGAAAAATATAAAAAATAAAAGATGTACAACTAGAGGGTTGCATAAGTGTGCACACCCTGAAACTAATACCTTGCTGAAACACCTTTCGCTTTGATTGCATTATTCAGTCTTTTTGGGTAAACACCTGCTATCAATTAAAATTACTCTGATTAACTCCAAATAAAGTTCAGCTGTCCTGGTGTGATTTTCCTGATAGTTACTCAGTTGCATTCTACAGCAAAAGCCAGGATTCACAGAGAGCTGACAAATCATCAAAGGGATCTTATTGTTCAAAGGTATCAGTCAGGAGAAGGGTACCAAAAAACTCCCATGACATTACATATACCAAAGAACACAGTGAAGACTGTCATCAAAGAGTGCAGAAAATATGAAACCACAGTGACTTTGCCTGGACTTTACCTGGACGTCCCTCCAAAATTGATGAAAAGACAAGATGAAAACTGGTCAAGGAGGCTGCCAAGAGGCCTACAGCATCAACGAAGGAGCTACAGGAATTTCTGGCAAATACTGGTTTTGTAGTACTGGTGGCAATGATCTCCTGTATTCTCCAGATATCTGGACTATGGGGTAGGGTTGCAAGATGGAAGCCTTTTCTTACAAATAAAAAGATACAGGCCTGACTAAATTTTACAAACCATTAGGAAAACCTGGTATTTTAACAGGACTGTGTAGGCTTTATATATCCACAGTGTTTACTTCTGCTTTAGTAATGCTTTCCACAAAATAAAGCAGCTAGCTGTTTTAGGAATGAAATGACACATTTGTAACCACTTTTTAAGTATTTACTGTATGTGATAAGTGTAGTACGGTGAGGGCTATCATTAGGATAGAGAAGTCAGAGCCCACTAAAAGACACTGATGGTGCTTTTTTTGGTCACTCCAAGAAAATTCAAGAACAATCCTATTCTTTAAGCAATGCATGGCCCAAATATTCCCTTATTCTTTTTGCCGGTATTCTAATGTGGTTTCAAACAGATTTATAATTATTTAAATTACATGCTTTTCCCAGATAAGAACTGGATCCCAGACAATATAAACAAACAAGTACCTATTTTTGAGAGGACAGGTAGAAAAATTAGTATTACATAAAATGATAGTAACACTCATGGCAGGCTTAGCAGAGTCTTTTTTGTTCACTGGGCAGTTGTTATACCAAGAAAAAAAAATCACGCTGACAAAAGCTTAATTAACTAAAAGCAGTATGTCAGAGATCACTAAGAGTAGTTATTACCAACAAGAAGCCATTTTAGCTAAGATGTCAAACATTTGTCATACTGTGGCATTAATGTAGTAATTTATGCAGCTTATTGCTTTCTTGACAGCATTTAGTGCTTTAAGCAGGTGCAGTTTCTCATGTCATGTCTTTTTAAGGCTCTTAAGCCCATGTTCCCAAGCTTGTGAACCACAAACAGACCAAGCACTTCAGGCAATGTAAACAAGTTTGTGAGGGATCAGCCCGCACACTAAGATTCATTCACACTCACATTCATACCTTAGGGAAATAACTGACTCTCAGATCGACCTGGCTTGAATGTCTTTGGAATGGGAAAGGAAATCCATGCAAATTCCCCACAGTCGCAGGTCTATCTTGCCGTGAGGTGACAGTGCTAACCACCGAGCCACTGTGCTGAATGCCCGAAAAAAAAAAAAAAAAAAAAAAAAAAAGAAAAAAAGG
>VUQH01010975.1:3844-21139 GCA_015106775.1 Etroplus canarensis
ATGTCATGCATATGAACAGATGCCAAGTTGCTAAGCACACACACACACACACACACACACACACACACACACACACACACCCAAAAAAAAAAAAAAAAACCACACACACACACACACACACACACACACACACACACAGAAAAGGGAAGAAGAGAGCAAGAAAGGAGCAAAATTTTGCTGTATACTGACATGTATCTTTATTTTAAAGCTCCTCCTCTCCACTGATAAACCTATACTTATTAGACACTATCCTAATTTGGTGGTTTCTCTAAGCCATATGATTTATCATTTCTACCATTACAGTGCTGCTGCAGCCCTACATCACTGTGTTGTTTCAACCTCTCCATCACCCCAACATCTACTTGTAGGGTCCAGAGGTGATATGTCCTCATCACACCCCAGTTTTGACAAATATCATTCCTTCAGGGAATGATGAGTTCAGAGCCTGGACAACAATCTCTACCTATATTCTGCATCTCAAATGATGAAGATAAATAATTTGATGAGTTGTCTGATAAAAATTTTGAAAATCCAATTGCTTTCACTGGCATTTCTGTCTGCCACTGGGTATAAAACCCTGGAAATACACTGGATCTTTGTAACATTGTGACTTCACATGGCTTCTAATCACACCATAAACCTTTTTTAAGGAGTGTTTAGTCTGCGTGGAGTGCTTTCATTTTGAAAATTGATTGGGCTCTCATGGTTACTCCTATTACTAACTTCTGGAATGCAATGTATCTGATGGCAGCAGTGTTGGAACTGGAGCACACTGAAGCCTCTCCCACTGTATTGGCAAGTTAAATAACTTGATTTCCCTGTTAGCTACCCAGCAGAATTGGTGAAACAGCGACATGATCTCCCGGGTCACACGAGTTACAGTATGATGGCAGAAACATAAACATAGACAGGCTGATGTTGACCTTGTTTCCACGTATAACAGAAATCTACTCAGACAATCTCTTACAAAGAATTAAATATCAATCCACTTGATATATAGGGACTAGTACCCAAGCCTGTTTATTTATATAAACAAAACTTTTAGGCCATTTACATTAATCTACAATCTAACAAAGATGTCCAGATGATGCTGAGGAAGCATGTCTGGTAAAATGCAGACTTACATCTAAAACTGGTGCATGTTCATACTGGAACTATTTTTCAACCATGACTAGACATCAGCTGAAGGTTATTCTGCATTTCAATATTTGCTATAGATTTCTCAGGAAGAAAACTGTGCTTATGAATCTAATACAAGTGGTTGTTTGAAGGCTTTGCAAGTTCGAGGTGAGGTGGCGCAAAGGAAGGTGGGATGTTTTCTGATGCTATGTTATAAAATAGCAATAAACACAGTGAAAGCATGATGCATAAAACTGGAAGGGGGGGGGGGGTTATGTACAATACATTTAGAGAGTCTTGTTTTTAAAAGGTTTTTAGACCAACAGTAAAGGGGAAAAAACTGCATAGCACGAAAAACAGAGGAGACCTGTTAAAAACTGGAACTTCAGTCAATATTTAAAATGGAGTTTAGAAGGGAGGAAAAAATGAGGAAGAGAAAGAAGGCAAGAGAGAAACCAAGACAGTCTGTAATGACCTCATTATCTTAACACACACAAACAAAAAGAGCACTTCAACTCACATTCATTTCTGATTAACTCCAACAAACCCTTATGTTAACTTTACCTTAAACCAGTGGTATTCAAACTGTGGGGCAGGCCCCATTGGTGGAGCTACTGCAAGTGGGGTGCAGACAACCAGGTGAAAGATATAAAGTGAAACTAAAGTGAAATGCTCTAATTTTTGTAAGAAAAAGAAACAAACAAGAATTTGATGATTTGACTGATGATATCCACCTTTACTGAAGTAAAATTCTAAAAGCTCCCTAAAAAGCCTTCATTTGATCCAAAATGCTGTAGCAAGAGTACTGACAGGGACTAGAAAGAGAGATCATATTTCCCCTATATTGGCTTCTCTTCACAGGCTCCATGTTAAATCCATAACTGAATTTAAAATCCTTCTACTCGCTTACAAAATCTTAAACTATCAGGCCCCATCCTGTCTTAAAGACCTCATTATACCATATTTTCCCAACAGAGCTCTTCTCCCTGAGTGCAGACCTACTTGACGTTCCTAAACTTTTTAAAAGTAGAATGGGAGGCAGAGCCTTCAGCTATCAGGCTCCGCTCCTGTGGAACCAGCTCCCAGTTGTATTCAGGAGACAGACACCCTCTCTACGTTTAAGATTCAAACTTTCCTTTTTGATTTAGGCTCCCCCACCCACCACTTTTCACTCCCCATGCATTTATTTGTCACTGCTGCATGTCATTAAGTGTTGTCTTCTCTCTCCCATAGTCTGCGTCTCTCTTTGCTCGCCTTTCTCTCTTCTCTTTCCCCTCACCCCCAAATGGTCGAGGCAGATGGCTGCTCCTCTATGAGCCTAGTTCTGCTGAAGGTCTCTTCCTGTTAAAAAGGAGTTCTTTCTTCCCACAGTCACCAAGTGCTTGCTCATAGGGGATTGTCTGATTGTTGGGGTTTTCTCTCTAATACAGTAGGGTCTTTGCCTTACAGTGTAAACCACCTTCAGGCAACTTTTGTTGTGAATTGGTGCTATATAAATAAAACTTGATTGAACTGGATTGAACTGAATTGGCGGGGCCTGATCATTCAGTGCTTTATATGTGAGGAGAAAGATTTTAAATGTATTTCTCCAATATAAAATAACCCCGTTATTTATTCTGAAGCTTTTTCAGCTGTCCCATAGAAAATGTTCAGACATCATCAGGGACATTCGGTGTCATTACACCAAACACTGGAGTGAAGTCATGCAACTTTGGTGTAGTTTGTCACACTAAGTGTTAATTCGTCGAAAATCACTTTCATGTCACACTTGGAAGATGATCTCGCTGAGCACAACATGTAGGTTTTGGAACTTTTTTTGGTATGTAGAAAAAACGTCATTTCTGCAGCACTCTGAAAGCACCTCTGGCTGCTCCCTTATATTTTCACCTAGGGGTTGCCATGGCGAATGAATTCACGAAGGTAATTTGGCTCAGATTTTACATTGGATACCCTTCCTGACACAACCCTCTCATGCTGTTGGGGTCTTGTGTGGCACCATGAAGTTGTATCATATCATATGTGGATACAGTTTAGTCCAAAGTGAACAAATTGTCTCCTGCTCAAATTGTTACCTGCAGGGTAATCCCTCCTTATTACCATCATCAAATACATCAAATGTAGCATGCTATGTGTTAGTGTGTGTGGCAGGGCCAGTATAAAAAGATAGGGCCCCCTCCAACCAGCATTCATCACGTTGTTATATTTAATCTTTTTTTTTGCTCCACTCTCAGCTATCTTGCTTTTTTCTCTCTTTTTTTCCGTCTTTTATCACTCCCAGAAGGGTAACTTCTCTTCATTTGCTTTCTTTGGTGTCACCAGGTTTATTTAAACAGAATCATGCATGCCACTTGCAAAAGTAGTGGGTGGAGTCAGGTGGGGGCCTCATTAGGGAGGTCAGATTGCTCCTACTGTCACTGCATATGTTGCACATTGCTGCTGCAGCACCTCTGGCAGTGAGCAGACCTGTGTATCATCTTGTAACGCCTTACTACGGTTGACTTTCAGTCCTGCAGCTGAGAATCAGTATTTTCACAGAACGTATGAACGATTTCTTTTGCTTTTGGTGCAGAGGAAACTCTGCTCCAAGTGTGAATAATTTACTTCTAAGACTTCCATTGTCTCTTGAGCTGCTCTTGTACCCGACCTGACCCCCAGTGTCATTAAAGGGTCGCAGAAATCAGCAACCTTTCGAGCAACCATTTGTACAACTTTCTCCAGCCTGTCAAAGTAAATGTATTTTGAAGAAAATGGTTTTACTAATAAATTCCTAAACAGGCAGTTATTTGTAGCAGTAGTCAGAGCTGATGTTTTGTAATAGCTTTCCAAAGGTAATTAAGAACGCCTTTTAAATCATAAATGCATCAGTTTTTATTATCTTTAAATTATGACTGTTTTAGACCCTATCAAACAAAATTAACTTGTGTTTGGAAGGGCAAAGATACGTAATATAAGTTCCCATAAATCTCTCCATTGTTTTTGTTTTTCTGCATATTTATGACCTGGAATAACCAGTGTGGATTCATGTCCAGGTCCTAATGTAACGGGATTGATTTAATGCTTCCTCCGTCACTTCATCATGTGAGAAACACTGATTTGTTGGCTGCCATTCTTTCCCACCTCTAACAAGCTCCAGCGTGTCACGGTGAATGGATGTGACCACTCGTAATTAAGCTCTGTTCGTGTTCACATTCGCAGACTATAAAGTATTTCCATGCAGGAACACAACCAGCTCAAACTTGTTCCATCTAGTTTTCTCATTGTGTGTTTGTGAATCCTGAGTTTGACTGAGCTTGAAAAGCATCCTGTTTGTGTACGCGGACATAATGTCCCAGTTTTACAAACCTGGACCGGCGCTTACCCTGCTTTGATAAAAATCTGAATAAGAACGCTGGACTGAAAGAAAGCTGTTACTTTTGCAGATGTTGGGGCAGCTGTGGCTCAGAATGTAGAACAGGTCGCCCACTAATCAGAAAGTTGTTTTTGTTATTGTCATTATTCTCAGCTCTCCATCCTTGGGAAAGCTATTGAACCCCATATTTCCCCCAGTGTATCCAATAGCGTGTGGTTTGAAGTGCTTCAGGTTCATCGAACAAAGCACTGTATGAATTTGGAATGAGTGAAAGTGGCTTGCACTATAAAAACACTTTGAGTGGTCAGTAAGGCTAGAATAGCTCTGTAAGAATAGCAGACGATTTACCAGGCCGACTACCTGCTCAGGTGCGGCTTCAGCCAAATTATGTGATGGTTCCTTCACTCAGAAAGTGATATCCACTGAGCTGACAACTTGGTTAAAGAAATGGTGCAAAATTTGTGTTGCACTGGCCTGCTGTCGTCGTGAAGAGCCGGGCCCACAGCAAAAATAACATTCTGCCAAACTAACAGTTAATACTGTGGTGTCACATCAACCATGACAAACCGGCTGCTTTGAGCTCATCTCAGTTGCCTGGGTAACAGCATGTAAACAGCATCAAGGAGACAAGCTTCCTAAAGAGGTACGTGAGTCGGGCCTTTAGTCTTGTACTGGAGTGACAGGCTGTATATCCAGTCACCACGAATCATGTGATCACAAGTTTAACTAAACCTGCAAGGAGACTCGTGATTCAGATGTCATGATTTCACCCCGAAGGATCAAGTGCCATCAGTCAGACGCATGTCAGGTTGCAGCTTTGTCTTCTGTTTTTGTTTTTTTTTTTCGGGGGGGTTGATTGGCAGCTGTATTGAACCACCCCACCTCCCTTCCTGCTGCCTCTCAGGCCCTAAGTGGATTAAATGGATTTGAAACAGGAGCCACAGTCGCACTAATAGCATTGCTTGAATTTTAAGCAATCCACGGTGGATTGATTCGGGGACTAAAGAGCTGCAGCGTCGTAACTGAGATGCATGAAGCGCTCTAAGTAATGTGGCTCTGCCAGAATGACACAAACTGTACATTAGCTTAGTGAGGTTCATCTAATAGGTTGTGTAGTTTTAAGGGATAATGGCGATACATTTGGACTTCAGCTACTATTAGCTCATAATTCATGATTAAATTTATAATCTCTGAGTGTTACCTTTTTATGGTAGTTCTATTCAAACAAGTGTTCTGATTTTACACCACAGTCAACCACCACAGATTCTTTCTTTTTGATTCGCCAGTTATTTTGTAGATAAACTTGTTGATTATTTAATGGGTTTGGTTGAAAAAAATGCCAGAAAATGGTAAATAACGGCAAATTTGTTTCACTAAAAGTCTGAGGTTGCCTTCTCACATATCTGCTCAGAGAACAAAGATTTTATGTGTGCAGAGACAGGAAACCAGAATCACATTTAAGATGCTGAAATTCTTCTTTTCTTAAAGATGAGTCGGGCTGATTCACACAGTTGATGCTTTGTAATCACTATTTATTAATCAGCTAAACACTGCGGTTCTAAATATTTTAAAGGAATAGTTCATTCAGAATCCGTGCTGTCTTTTGATATCTGCTGGAAAGTTTCTACGTAGTGGAGCTGCAGTTGTAGCTTCATTCACAGCAGGTGCAAAAGTGTGGTCCTATAATCAGAGCATCCAGTCAGCCTGACATGTGTTACCAGATGCTAATGTCATGACAGATGGAAGAAAATATGGCACTTCTGTCTCTCCTGGACAGACGATGGAGAAGAAGACAGGAAATGAGGGGGAAGAGAGGCATATGACATGTCCTTGGATGGAAACTAACATTGCTGAAAATATGTCAACTGAATGCTTGAACTGTACACAGCTATTGCCATATTTAAATAATTACAATTCCTTCCTCTGCTCTATGACAGACAGTTTTTGTTGTGAAAATGCTCTTTTGAATTTAATCTTGATCAGACGAGACGTCATGCAAAGACAGGGATGCAATCTATCTTAAAAACATTATAAAAATATATGTCTCCACTGTGAAAGCATTATGTTTTTGGACTGGCTGTCTGTTACAAATCTTGCTACCGCTATAGGAGCTGACTTGTTTGCTGGATCTTTACCAAACTCTGCGTGGTTAGCACCTATGATGGTCAGAAGATCTGATAAAATTTATGAGACTGTTGGGTTACAGATCAGGTGGAGTGCCACTGTAGTGTGGTGGTTTACACATTTTCCTTGCAAGTGAAAGGTCCAGTTTCAGTTCCAGATGGGAATACAAGCCCCTACTACCGTGGAGGGTTTTGTCAGGAAGGGCATCCAGTGCAAAACCTCTGCAAGATTCCCGATGCAGATTAAACTACTGGGTTGACCCCTTGGAGAAGAATACATGGGAGCTGCCAAATGTGCATTTTTAACATAGAAGCAGACTGGGTTGCTGGATAATAGTTGTAAGGTTCATCACTTTGATAGGTAAAAGAAATGTCAAAGGTCAAGGTAAAATGCAACTTTAGTATAAAAATTTCTATAGGAACTGACTCAGTTGTAAGGTCTTTATCAAAATTTGTGTGGCTACTCACTACAATGGGTCTGATGGGTGGAAGAAATTAAAGTGCAAATGCAAAGTTCAACAATTTACCACTACAGGAGCTGACTTGTTTGCTGGATCTTTTCCAAACTTTGTGTGGTTAAAGCCTGTGATGGGTAGAAGATCTCATGACATTTATGAGATTGTGAGGTTAAAGGTCAAGGTAATGGTGTCAGATTTAAGCGGAGGCATTTCAGCTGAGTTATAGGCATTTAATTGTCCTATCAATCAGTAACAAAATAAGAGGTGTAGTTGTTTCTGCTAGTTCCAGTAAGTTTCTGGTTCTTTTGCTTTTACCCTTGGTGTCACCTCCAAGGACTTCCGGCATTCGAATTGAAACTCATATCCTGAACTAATCTGATTCGTCACGGCACGTTCAAAACCCAGGACTGGCCTTTATTTGAAACGAGCAGAAGTCGCTACCAAAGTGAGCTTATGCAACACAAAACACCCCGGGAACAAAAAAACTGCAACTCAGCAGGCAAAAGATACAGAACACTTACATTCTGAAATGATCACAACCACAGCTGCTCTGAATAACAGCCTGGTTGCTCTTTAAAGGTGGTTGAGATTCAGCTTGACTGGGGAGAGATCAGTCCAATCAAGCACAGGGGGAAGTCGGGACAGAACAGAAAATAAGCAACAATTGAAAGTGCCAGTCAAAGAGAAGTGATTGCGTATACCAATTCCCATACAGGAAAGAAAATGCACTCCCAAATATTGAAGGCCTGAACAGGTGTAGAAAATATTGTTCTTTGGGCTGAAGAATCCTTTTGGAAAAAAGTTTTCTAAACGGGTTTTTTCTGAAATCTGAAAAACTAAACTTGATTTATTACATAACAGTTCCAAAGTCTGAAAATTTTGCCTCCGCAGAATGCAGAATGAGCAGCATTCACGTGGACTCTTTCTTTCAAAAGAGAGCAGCAGCAATAAAACGTGTCCAGCGTGCGGCTGAAAAATAAAAACTGAAAAAACAAAGTGCAGATAAAGACTCGGAGGCGGACAGCAACAGTTTAACAGGCAGCATAAACGTGGCTGATGTCGTGAGATGATCATAACACAGGAAATGAAGGCAGCTGCAAAAGCAGCAGCCAATCACTGTGTGACACACGGACAGAATGGAAAATTAGTGTTTTGATGCAACCTGTCCAACAGCCTCCAGTTGGTGCTGGCCTCTGCGTCAACTCTTAATTGCTGTTTGTCCCTTGCTGATGCAGCCTTTTCACTGCTAATTTTAGGCACTGGCTAATTATGAGTCTTACTACAGGGTAGTAACCTGATGAAGTGATAATGACAGTGGAGGAAGAGATGAAAATGAAAACAGGAACGCAGGAAACAAATACTGGATGCAACTGAGGGGAACTTCTAATGCGGTTAAATACAAACATAAAACATAACATACAAACAAAACATAACAAACATAAAATAGTTTTTTGGAAGATTTGCATCTGGTAATCATCAGTGTAATTTTGCATTTATTCAGTGTAACTGCAGTATTAAAGTATTCCAAAAAGTAACAAATACTTGTCGCTTTATGCTCGATAAATGGCTGAATTGACTAATGCTCTATTAAAGCCGTGTTTTAAGTCATATTTTGCATACTGACTGTTTATCCAGCTAAATGGTTTTGCATTAATGTTTCTCTCTCGATAGCCGGTGTCTCATAACAGAGAGGAAACACACAGTGAATCCAGCTGTGCTCTTTCAAGCCACCGAATACCTGCCAAGATGTTTTCTTTTCCATCCATTTATACGCTGATGGCTATTCGATTGTTAAATGCAAAATGCTCCCCTTCATTTGGTGATCATTATGGGGTCTTTGCTTGGCCTGTTTCTCTGGACAATGATTTGATTGGAGCTGATTGGATTTGCTGCCACGGCTGCAGCCCATCTCTCTCTCCCCCTCTCGCTCTGTGTGTCGCTGTGTTTAATGGTGCCTTTCTAAAGGCTTTATTAGAAGTAATTTGCTGCAGCGAGTACTGACTGATATCTGGGCCATGACCCTGTCTCTCAACTGAAGGGTAAAGAGGGAGTCCTAGTCAGACTGGAAATGGCAGGCCCTGCACTCCGTCCATAGATTAGAGTCTTTACGCCCTTTGCTGAATACTCTGAACAGCAATAAGGGAGGAAGAGTGAAATGACAGGTCTTGATTAGTCAAGCCAGAGATATCTTTGGGTGTGAAGGTGCTGGAATTTGTGGATGAATTGACATTATATTTTTATGCAAGAATGAATAATTTAGTCCTCAAAAACGATAGCAAATGGTCTCATGGCCTCATTCACACACCACTTTATTCTTTGCCTTAAGTACATTTTAACTATCACACACACACACATATTCACATTCCAGTGCATGCTTCAGGAGCAATTTGGGGTCCGGCGTCTTGCCTGGGGACACTTCAGCAAGTAGACGCCTCTACCTCTTGAGCCACAGCTCCCCCTGAGGCTTATAACGTCTGGCATTCCTAAGGGGTCTCCCGTCTGGGTACAAACCAGGCCCAACCCTGCTTGGGTTCCAAGATCAAACAAGAGCAGGTGTGCTCAGGGTGATGTGGCCATAAGACAAATCCTATCAGAAGTCATAATGCCAACATCTGACTTATACAGCTGTTTTCTCCATAGGTTGTTAGTGTAGTTGTTTATTTGTCAAGTCAGGGAAGCCATCAGTTAGACTGCAGATGCATTTTAAAGTCTATTAAACATTTAAATCAACCTCAGACAATAGTTAGTGGTTTTGATGTTATATTTCAGCAAATGCCATCTTAAACACAGCAGGTCAGTAGTACTAAGAATACAAGCATGCTACAAATTAAAAACAAAAAGTTTCCAGTAAAAAAATGTACAGTAATTCTTCGCATACAGAAAAGAATTTAGAGATATTATAGTGATATGTTTTTATCTTAAGCCACCTAGTAGTCATGTGGGGCAGCATGAGGAATTTCAACAAATAGCCACAGCCAAGTAGCAAACAATCTTATGATTATGCTCATAGGTCAGGGTGCCCCAGTGGTTGTAATGGATAAAATGGGAAAGAAGTCAGTTATCGTCAAAGAGCCAAGAAGTTGCTAATAGGTGGTTGAGGTTAGTGCGTGGTTGTAATACCACTGGAGTTCAACACCAGGCTAAGGCTGCAACTAATAGTTACCTTTTTATTGATTTATCAAGTATTTCTTTGGTTAAAAGAACAGTGGTTAAAATGCACACTGCAACAACTGAATACCTGTCCTCGCCCCCTCGCTTTCCAAATGTGCTGGAGAAGCTGCAGTGGCCATTAGGCGAACAAAATGGAGTCTTCCATGACATTTAAAAGTATTTCCAGTCCAGAGGTTGGTGTATGTCGGTATAATTATGTCCCCCCAAATATGCCGCCGCAAATCCTTCATGTCATCAAGAACTCAGAAAAGACAACCAGAAAGAACTGTGCAGAAAACCAGTCGAAATAATGTATTTACTTTAGATAATCATTGACTAGAATGATCTTTTTAGTGACAGAAGTCATGGTCCGGGGTTTTTGTGTTCTGTTTTGTATGTTTTTTGAATATACATTATGAGTTCTGAGTTTCTTAGTTCTTATGCTCAGTTTATTGTTTCCTCTGTTTATGTTTTGGTCTCAGTTCTAGGCCGGTTTATGTCTAGTTTATTCAGTTCACTGTTTTTAGTTTATTTCCTTGAGTATGTTTTTGTCCTCTAGTTTTAGTCTCTGTCTGTTAGTTCCCTCTGTATCTTCCTGCTGTGTCCTTTATCAAGTTCAGTCATCTGTTTACGTTCCTAGTTATGTTTCTTGTTTCCTGTATTACTTTTGTCACTAGTCATGTCTTGTGCATCATGTTCAGTTTTGCTTCCTGCCCTTGATTGCTGCCACCTCTGTTCCCCTCCCTGCATTTGATTGTTAGTCATTAGACTCACATGTATTTATACAGCTGCCTTTCCATTGCGTAGTGTTGCAGTGTCTGTTAGTGTTAGATGCTTTCTATATCATGTCATGCCGAGTCAAGTCAAGTTAAAATCTATTCAAAATCTAGTCAAGTCAAGTGTAGTTTAGTTTCCCCCTCGCTCCATGTTGCTGTTTAGGTTTGTACCTTTTGAACTCTGTTTCTTGGACTTTCTTCTTCTTCTTCTTGTTTTTCTTTTGCCTTGAGGCTGCATTTTGGTTCCTCAACCCCCCTCAAACCCTGACAACAAGACAGCACGGCTGCAAATCTCAGAATGACCAGGAGTTCTCACCACCTCGCTGTCATTGACATTTATTTGCAAATTATTAGTCACTGCCCACTGAACATCAGTATATAAATGACACTCAATGCAAAGCCAGCTTTTAAATGTAATTACCATTTCATTAGTATGGAGTGTTTGTGTTCTTGGCGGGTCAGGGACATCACAACCTTTGCGAAATGGCAAACTGCCTACGATGAAAACAACTTTTGAATAGCCAAATAACCCAATAAATCAGATGCCCACATGAGCAGCAGGGCACCACAGATGAGTAGCTGTTCTTATACTAATTCCCAGTCAGCTTGAGTGTGCTCAGAGGACGCAAGTGCAAGTGGCTCCGTGATGTCACAGCAAACTGGAGGACGCATGGAGCCAAAGGTTCACCCTCTGATGAAATTTACATCATTCAGACCCTCACATTCTGCTGTATAAAACCTGCATTGTAAGTAGCTTAAAGTGTGGTGGCAGTTTAGAAATCAGGAGCCTGTGAGCTGATAGGAGACACAGCAAGGGATCTCTGTTTGTCAGGTGTATTGCTGTGGATCTGAGTGGGCTAATGAAATCTGTGACTCAAATGACATCACACTGTTCTGTGACCTCACAGATGATTTCTGTGGTCTTACAGTAATACCACCAGTACAGAGGACGTCCACCTTGGCTGGTGCTGCCTGTGACAGAAACCATAGCACTAGTTTTTAATAGAAGCTCATTAAAATGCTTTGGTTTAGTGTATAAACTCCTGCCATAGCAAGCTGGGTAGTGGTAATGCAGTTTGTATCAGCTAAACCAGTTTCCCAAGTTCTCGGAATGTCAGCGTTTCCATAGATACAAAATCTGCCTCATGAGGATGCTGCTATATAGAGTATGCCATGCATATTCATAAAGAATTATAAATGGCCTGCTCACAGAATGTGTGAAGTAGACAGCACGCCCTGTGGTTGATATATTTATTGGTTAACAACAATGTATAATGGTGCGGATGAACTCAGTTTGGATTGTTGCACAGGCATGTGCACAAGAAAGATATTGTCCAATCATGTACTTTAAGCACCAATAGAAAAGTATATTTTTAGTTTTGTTTTTTTTTTAACTATTATATTTCACTTTCTAGATGGGTTGCCATTCTTTTTTTTATTACTTATGTATATACTGCAAAAACATTGTGGCCGCTCACAGATTAGGTAAGTAATTGTGGTTATTTCATAAACAAGAGTGCATTCCATTGTTAAAATAGGTCGTAAACTTGTGAATTACTTTACCACTGTTCTCCTGTGCTTTCACTGTGTCTTCTGTTGCCTAATATTAACCTGACTGACTCCATCATGTTGTGTAACTGAGTGGTGACACACTGTCAAATCTATTAATACATCAGCAGCAACTTTGTTTGAATCTGTATCACATGCTCTGTACTGCATACTTTACTAAAATACAGACTGATACGCCTCTTCACTGCAAAGCTCATCAACACGCCATTAAAAGTGAACATTGTTACTCAGAAGATATTTGTCTTTTTTTTTTAATTTAGCGACATTTTCTAATTGAATCAGTGAGAAAGATTAATTGATTCAGTATGGTAGTACTAGTAATTAGCATGCATATTTAGTCACCCACAATGGTGCTCTCTAAGCACTTAACATTTCTACAGGTCTGTTTCATTCACAATTTTACAGTTCGACGTGCACCTTTGTCTGTTGCCGTTGCATGACAGCTGCCTTCAGGAGCTGTTTGTCTAGTGTTGCATGTAGTGCTGTGAGCTGTAACCACAGAAATATGGTGAGTGTGCTCAGCTGTGTGGGTGAAGTGAAGCAGAAAGACATGACTCCCTCGACATGAACACGTCCTGCCATCAAGTGCAGCAACGGTGGACTTACTGAAATAGTCACGATGTGAAATAAAACCATTTCAGCTCAAAATTATTCTTCATATTTTTGGAACATTTGGGGCTTAACAGGAAATTGTGCTCTGCTTGTCCTGAAGGAGTCAATCAGCCAATCTCTTAGTACCTATAATTATTTATCGGCGGTCTGTTAAGAACGAGATACCCTTAGAAACATGCTGTCTTTGAAGATTGAGTGGTTGCAGATTTCCTTCAGGGACAGTTGCCATGCTCCATTAACATTTTTAATGCAGATTGAATTTGTGGAAGGTCCCACAACACATTTTAACAGAACTGGAACACTGTGTGTCTAAAAGCAGATGAGAGACATGATGGTTTTATTTTGATTTATGGGTCATCTTTTTTTTTAAAGAAGGTCATTCTGACCCCCATTAGAGACTGGTTTAGAACACGTGTGTCGACTTTAAACCATGCCAATATAAATCTCAGCTGCTGATCCTGCTTATTTTATTCTATCACTGTGGGAAAATCAGGAATAGCTTTGAATGATTATTTGTCCTTAAAGCTGTACTCACCGCTGGTTTCACCACTAGGGGGCAGGAGTCTGGCAACACAGACAAAGAGCTATCCTGTGTTCCAGAATTAGAACCAAAAATATTTTAAAAAGTACACACGTACACACCTAAGTAGCATGCTGGCTCCCATTTCCATCCATTTGTAGTAGAAACTTTGAGTCACCATGTCAGTTAGCCAGTAGATGTTATTGTGCAGACATACAAGTAAGTACAAGATAGTTCTTTCTAAATTACCGATCCAGCCATCCACACATTTTTTTACCTCTTATCTGGGTCCAGGCTGTGGAGGCAGCAGACTCAGCAGAGATGCCCATACCTCCTGTCTCCCTGGTCACCTCTTCCAACTCTTGCAGCCGGCCAAGAGATGTCATTTCTCCACTGTGTCTTAGGTCTGCTTCCTCTTGTCAGGACAGGCTCAAAACTCCTTGCCTAGGAGGTGCCCAGGAGGCATCTTTTTCAGATGCCAGAGCCACCTCAGCTGGCTCCTCTCAGCGTGGAGGGGTAGCGGATCTACTCCTCGCCCTAGCTCTAAGGAAGAGCCCAACCACCCTCCAGAGGAAGCTCGTTTCCAAAAAAATGTGTATAAAAAATCCTAGCATTATGCCAATGCGTGCTGATCAGGCACCAGCACAAACGAAGCACAAACGAACGCGACTGTTTTCCCAAAGTTTTGCGTTGGGTGAGGGGCCAACTTCACGCAGGTCCTGTACCCAAGTGACAGCTAAAACAAACGTGAAAAGTATAGTTAAACACAACAGAAACTTACAAGTGTAGAAGAAGCAGTGGATAATGGTGACTCGTAGAGATTCTTTGCTCTTGCTTACTTCATGCCTAAAATCAATTTTTCACATGCTGCAAGGGTCTCGTTCATTCAGGACTTTCTCACAAGCATCCCCAATGAAAGTCCACAGAGTGGGAATTCTTGACTGTTTAGAAGTTCTTGGGCTCTGGCTACACTACTTCCTTCTTTGTAGATCTTTCCGCTTCTTCTTATTATTATTATTCTTTTGGTAAAATTTAGGTTTGTCATTACACATACTGCATATACTTGTGCACACACTTTTAGAGCCGGGAATAGGAACAGACATCCACATGTCCACTCAAAAAGCAAAGAGCTGCGAAGCTTGCCTGAAAATCATCATCGTTTCAAGCTTTCTGTCAAAAACGGACCCAGTGATAGCCTTCTGTACATCCAGCAGGAAGTGTTAACAATTTGGCATACTTTGAACAGGAAGAGTTTCCCAACAAATATAGGCTAGATATGTCAGATAGTATAGTATGTTGTGTTCCAGGGTTAGTGTCACCCGACACTAACGCCAGGTAGATAATGACTGTTACTGTAACTACTTAAAATAATCAGGAGAGTTCCAATAACAGCATCCAAATTCTCTGCACATTTATCTCTGTTTTTACCAAAGTGAGCATTCCTTAGAATGCAAATACGAGAGTATGCATGTGTGTGTGAATACCTCCTGTTGGTGCTGTGTGTGAATGATCCAGAGATCAAGTGAGCTCATGAATTATAAACAGGACATGCATTTAGCTGTGAATATTTCATGGTGCGTGAAAGTGAGCAGAAACACTCAGCAGAGTTTGGCATGGTCCTGTCAAGTGTCAGAAGAAAGAGGAGATGGACAGACAGATACAGAAAATAGAAAGAACAATCAGGGCTAACATCTTGATGTATGCTCAATCATCAATTTTTGAATCAGGGCTAACGCTTTAGATGCCATTGAGGTTGTAACAACCTGAGGCCATTTAACACAAAGAATAGTCAGGGGGTTTTCTAAACAGAAACTTTTTTTTTATGTTCATAACTGACCATCAGCAACCACACCATCAGCTCTGGAAGGCTAGTTAGCTACAGTTATGTCCATAAGTTTTGGGACAATTATATGTTTTCATTTCATCTATTTATTCTTTTTTTTATTAGTTTTGCCTCTATACATCACTACAGCTGATTAGATCAAAAAACTAAGATGTAATTGAATTGCAGACTTTCACCTTTAATTCAAGGGGTTTAACAAAAGTATTCTATTAACTGTTTGGAAATTGCAGTCGTTTTTAGGCACAGTCTTCCATTTTAAGAAGCTTCAAAATAATTAGAAAAACAAGAAATGAGAAAATAAGAAAATAAAAGAAGGATTAGTTTTAATACTTGAGTGAAAATATTTTTCAGTCAGTGACTGCCTGAATTTTAGAACCCATGGACATCACCAAATGCTGTTTCCTCCATTGAGATGCTCTGTCAGACATTTACTATAGCTTACTATACCATTACTATAGCTGCCTTCAGTTGCTGCGTGGATGTGGGTCTCTCTGCTTTCAGTTTTGTCTTCATTAACTGAAAAGCTGGCTTTTTCTTGGGTGAGATCAGGTCACTGACTTGGCCATTGAAGAATATCCCATTTCTTTTCCTTGAAACACTCTTGGGCTAGTTTTTCTTTTCGCTTTGGGTCATTATATGCAGTTTTGCAGCATTTGGCTGAATCTAAGCAGAGAACTCACTTCAGAATTCGTCCTGCTACTTCCATCAACAGTCACATTATCAATAAACACTAGTGATACAGCTCCACTGGCAGCCATACATGCCCATGCCATAACATTGCCTCCACCATGTTTAACAGATGATGTGGTATACTTCAGATCATAACTGTGCCTTTCCTTCTTTTTACTTAGCTCTTCATTCTGTTACAAGTTAATTTTGGTTTCAACTGTCCAAAGATTTGTAAAAACCCTGTATTTACTTTCATGGAGGCATCTCTTGAATGGAGAATTTGACAACAACACACTTACCTCTTTCTTCATTTAGCTAGATGTTTTGAAAAGGTTTTTCTTTCCACTTGGTCTTCCAGGCCTTTTGTTATTACGGAGCTGGCCAGTGCATTCCTTTTTCAAAGAATGTTCCAGATCATTTTTGGGACACTCCTAAAGTTTTTACTGTTTCTCTGATAGTTTTTTTTTAGCATAAAATTGTCTGCTTCCCTTGAAACAACATCTCTTTGCACCTCATACTGAGAGTTTCAGTGAACAGCTGCCAAATGCAAGGTCTTGGAACTCTGCTTAGTTCGTCATGGAGGAATGAGGGGACATGTCTCACCTGGCCATTAAACTCCTCACCAATCAGTTTTTCCATTACTTTTGAGCACTACTACAACTAACCTGCAATTTCCCATTGGGAGCATATAGTTGAGTAAAACACAGCTGAATAGCTATAATAAACTTTAAATAAACTTAATAGGGCTTAGAGCCACACACAGGTAAGCACTGCACAACACCCAGTCTTCCTAATACTTTAAATGTTCTATCTATTTTTTGGCAAAAGAAAAGGCACTTGAACCTTCAGGCTCCTGAGAATTTAAAAAAAAAAAAAATCAGAAATGAGGTACTTTTCAAAGCTGTGATGGTCCATTACATCACCAAACATACACATGCATGCATCCATCACACAGAAAATTAGACAGATTAGGTATGACAAGGTCGAGACGAACAAGTAAGCAGCTGAAAAAAGACACAGTTACTGCAGGCAGTACATGGCTTGAGGTGTTTGCTTCTGTGTAGCTTTCAAATAACAGCTTGCTGTGGCCCATTAAACATATGATTC
>VUQH01010986.1:1255-16006 GCA_015106775.1 Etroplus canarensis
GTTTGGGGGTTTTTTTTTTGTTTTTTTTTGGGGGGGGGGGGTGTCTTTCTGTTCCTCAGCAAGCAGTGGCACACAGATGCTATCACACTCCTTTGTTATCAGTTCAAATAACAATTTAAACATGGATCTCCACTGACTTTGACATCTTCCTTTGCTTCTGAGTGAAAGACCTGCAACTTATGCCACCATCACTCCTCCAGTGGACTTCTATCTCTGACAGCGGGCACTGCAAGAGTTAAATCAAATTCTTCGAGAATGCCACTTCATATGACAAATCAGCATTTATTGTAGTTTAATTAATGATGAAGTACCAAGATAATTTCTTGCAGAGTTTAATTCTGATACCATTAATTTTACATATCAAAAACACAGGATTGGAGCAGTGACGTAGGCTGTTAGTAGCGGCCGTTGTACATGCCTGATGGTTCACTGGCCAGCTGCAGGGAATAGGATGAAGCATTACCAATGTGCTGCAGTTAAAGGTGAGTGTGTGCATATTATGACAAATTTACTTACTGCAATTGCTGACTTGACAGCCTGCAGCTGGAAGAAGACTTTGCCTCCTTCCTCTGGACATACAGTCCTTATGTCATTTTTTGACATTCCTAGAAGCAGTGCTCCATTTAGCACCCCGAGGCTTCTGATAGTGCTGTATAACAGAAGGATTAAAACAAAGAATATCCAACTTTATCCATGCAATACAATTATATAATAAGCAAATTTAGAGTGCAAACATGAAGTTTTCAGTTACTCAGTGGAGAATGTCACTCACATTTTGGAGAAACCTTTGTGCTCAAGCCAAGCTTTCACATCTGCAGGTGAGGAGGACATGTTCAGGGTGACTGGGCCAGGGGACTCTCGCTGTGAGGGAAGGTGAGGGGAATAAATTATCACATGTAAAATCTGCTACTGAGCATAGCTATATGGTACTTAAGCTCTATAAACAGATACATTATTTGGACAAAAGTATTCATCTACACTTCTTAATCACTGAAAATCAGGTTTTTCATTCCATCCTATTGCCACAAGTATATAAAATCAAGCACCTAGCCATGCAGTCTTTGCAAACATTTGTGAAATAATGGGTTGTTCTAAAGAGCTCACTGAATTCCAGTGTGGTACTGTAATAGAATGCCATCATTGCAACAACTCAGCTTGTGAAATTTCTTCCCTCCCAGACATTCCACTATTAACTGTAAGTGGTATAACTGTAAAGTGGAAGTGTTGATGAACCACAGCAACTCAGCAGAAAGGAGCAGATCATATAAAGTTAGAGAGAGGGATTACTGAGTGTTGAGGTGCATACTGCAAAAAAGTTGTCAATGCTCTGCTGACTCAATAACTGCAGATTTTGGAACCTTCGTTGGTATTAATAGCAGCACAAATTGTGCACTGTCAGCTTCGTGGCATGGGTTCCCGTGGCTGAGCAGCTGTATGCGTGAGACACGCATGCCTCACCAAGCACAATGATAAGTGCTGGATGGAGAGGTGCAATACACACTGCCAATGGACTCCAGAGCAGTGGAAAAAAGTTCTGTGGAGTGATGAAACACACTTCTCTCAGTGGGTGTCTGATATATGAGCCTGTGCTTGGGAAATGCCCGGAGAACCTTACCTGTCTGACTGTACCCACTGTAAAATTGGGTGGAGGAGGGATAATGCTATGGGGTTATTTTTCTGGGCTTGGCCTGTGCCCTTAGTTCCACTGATGGGAAGTCTTAATGCTTCAGCTTACCAAAATATTCTGAAAAATTTTATGCTTCCAACTTTGTAGGAACAGTTTGGGAAAGCCCTTTTCTGTTCCAGCATGACTGTGCCCCAGTGCATAAAGCAAGGGCCTTAAAGGTATGTCTGGATGAGTTTGGCACGGAAGAACTTGACTGGCCTGCACAGAGTCCTGACCTCAACTCCATCGAACACCTTTGGATGAACTATAATGGAGACTGTCAGCCAGGCCCTGTTGTCCAACATCAGTGTCAAACCTCATTAATGCTCTTCTAGATGAACGGGCAAAAATTCCCACAGACACACTCCAAAATCTTGTAGAAAGCCTTCCCAGAAGGGGGGACTCCATATTAACGACTATGGATTTTGAAAGGGATGTCATAAAAGCTCCTGTAGGTATCATGTGTAAGTGGCCAAATATTTTTGTCCGTATAGCATTTACGCTTATGAATATACTCAATCTGAAAGCAAGTGATGACGTTTTTGTTACAGGAAGCTCTCTGGTTTAAGTCTGATCAACAGTTTTCAGGCTAAATCATGTCTGAATAGCTTTTTGGTTGCATGCTGGAAAAACTGTTCATGTGAAGAGGAAAAGAGCTGACGCATTGACCAAAATCTCGAAACTATCAGCAATCACATGCCACTGATTTAGTTGCGTTTTTTTCACCATTCATTAATATTTATAAGAAATGATGGTTGCAAAGAACAGTGTGGAAATGTCCCGCTGGCCACAATCAGATGATTGTTGATGGATTCCCAGGTAAAGCTCACCAGTGGCTCTTCCATGGGTCTCGTATTGCTCGTTGGCTCCAAAAGATTCTGAGGAACATTTCCTTCCTTATTACGTTGATTACGAACAAGCCACCATTGCTTATTTTTTTGGACCACCTGAGAAAGACAAAAAGATGCAAATATCAAATTTAAAAACTGATTTAACTGGAACTAAGTGGGAGGTTTTTTTCAAAAAATCATTAAGCCTGGATGTCAGTCGTTCTAAGCTGCAGTTCTGATGTCTGTTCAAAGCTATCAGCTGAAGACTTACATCATATCACGGACTGTACTATATTGGCAGGATAATATAACAGATTGACAGTCAACAATCTGTTATATGGCTGCAGGTCTGGAAAGAACTGAAGCTGCTTCCAGAGTAACTGCATCTGAAGTTTATTTTTCCTTTATTTTAGCGTTTAGGAAAAGCTTTTTTCCCCAACTCCAAGTTAGTTGCAAGTTGCTTTTACACCTTTTTAATTGTTTGTTACAGGTCTTAATGCCCATGAGGAAGTAACACAGTGCTCAAAAGTTTACAACAGATTATATTATGACCCAGATCCTTTCAGAGAAGGTGTATATCTAAAACTAAATCCTCCTCCAATCCAAGTAATTTTTAAATTTTATTTAATTTAATTACATTTCAGTGATGTAAAACAATCTAAGTCAGACAGTAAAAACCTTCAAACATGTTTGGCATAAAAATTGGCTCATGCTTACCACAGATTTTGGTATTTATTTAAAGTGATGCACAATCTATAAGAATAAATCTGGTATTTCTGCTTACTGAAACATATTTGTGACCTCACCTGAACCACCTCGCCCTTCATAACACTCAGCTCTTGGCCGTTCCTGGCAGTAAAGTCATACATGCAACGCATGTACATTGGTGGCTCGTTGGAGCTGAAAAAGCAGCAGACAAAACACACTTTGTGATGGCAATGCATAAAGCCAGAATAAAGTGCAGCAAGTTCTGGAGAAATTTAATCATGAAGTCATATTTACTCCAATATATTATTGCTTACTATGTTGGGGGTGGCGATGGTGAATTCCATGGACTGTTGATCATAGGCTGTAAAAGTCATAAAATACACCATGATGATACTGAAAAACTGTTTGATGATGGCTTTAAAGGTGTTGAGTGCCAGATGGAAGCAGTGACTGCAGTTATAACGGCCACTTAAAAGCAGTCAGTCCCTTTTAGAGGAGATACTACAATCAGCTCATGAGAAACAGCTACTAAGGTAGGAAAAACAGCAGGGCCTAATCAGAAACAATATACTGATCAAGCACATGTACAAAAGTAAGCAACAGCTGGATGTGTATTTGTGACTGGTACCTAATATCTCAATACAGCACTATTAATACATAACAAAACATATTCCTAAAGTAGTTGAGGTTACAGCATAAGAATTGGTCATGGAAACAGACAAAAGTTTTAAAGGGCATGACTGCTGCAGTACTTTGAATTCACATCCAAATGGTTGCACTATTTGTTGAACCCTGTAGTTATAGATGAGCCAGTAAGTCAGTGTGACTCTACCTCCTCTGGCTGTCTGGCTGGGAAGCGCTGGCTGTTGCTTCTGCTCACTGGATTGCTCTGATAAGAGGATGGGGAAGGTATACGAGGGGGTGCAGGTGGCTGCCAGCCATCATAGAACTCTGGGATGTAGGGTGGGACATTATCATCTGGCCATCGTGACCTGTGGGTGACCAGAGGATAGGAAACAAAAATAAAAAACAAAACAAAAATAAAACTAGAATAACTATCAGAATAATAGGAAGTTCACTTTATGATGTGTTATGTTATGTGAAAGCCTGCTAATTTGGGAGTATTTTTACCAAAGATGTTGGTACCACATTCAAATGAGTGATCCATTATTAAGGGAAACTAACAAAAATAGTTTGATATTTATGAAGAGAGTGGTTAAAATGATACAGCACTGCTAGATCCAGCAGATGGCGACCATCATTTATCAAAAAAATGACTGGAGTTAAAAAAATAAAGCTAACATGAAAATGTCAAATGCTGAAGTTGCTTGAATGGCCACATGCTAAAATGCACAAATTCAGCCAAGAAAATAACATGGTTACAGTCTGGTACCACAGTGGTTTTGGTCTCTTTAACATATTTTATACAAGGCTGGTTTTTTTTAACTCAGTAAATTTCATAATATTTTGACCTATTAGACCACTGTCTCTATTTTGTCAGTCAGTTTGAGTCACTGAACTGCACCTCTTAATCATGATAAGTGTCCTCTCCCTGCATAGGTAGTCATACATTTTGACTACAGTGGGTAGGAAAGATTTCCTATATTGGTCCTTATTACAGAGGAGTTGAAGGAACCTCCTGCTGAAAACACTCTGCTGTTTAATCAGTAGTTGATGCAGGGGGTGTGATGCGTTCTCCACTATTTTCAGCAGTTTGTGCAACATCCTTCTCTTAATAACTAACTCTAGGTGATACACAATAGTCCCCAAGCTGGGTTTCCTAACCAGTTTTTTCAGCTTAGGGTGCTGCAACCCCAACAGAGAGCTGCAACGAGAACTGCACACAGGACAGGTTGGTTAAAAAAATGCAGCATTTTACTGCATGCATTAAAAGACCCAAGCTTCCACAAGAAGTACAGACTGCTCCATCTTTTCCTGCAGACAGCCCCAGTGTTACATTTCCAGTCCAGTCTGTGGTCAAGGTGAACACCCAGTTAACTGTAGCTCTCCACAATCTTTCCCTCTTCTCCCTGGATAGAAATGATGTTTAACATTTTTGTTTTTGTTTGGTGCTATGCTGAGTGGCAGCCTGTTGCACCAGCTCCCATTGTTGTTTCTTAATTTTTAAAAAAATATATTTTCATAACTGTATCACCTGATAAAGCTGATTTTCTGGCCCATTGGGATGTCAACAAAGGTGAAATTGCTACTTTTTCTGTAATTCTTGTAAAGTCAAGTTTCATAAGTCTACTAGTGGTTTTTCTATGCATTACAAAAAAATGCATTTCACTCACAATGAATGGAAACCAACAACTCAAAACCTCATCATTTCAGAGTTTGAGCTGTTACAGTGGTAATCATCGTGGAAGTGAGGTGTTTGGACAATAATATGGATGAATTTAGTGAGCTGATGAAGATAAGAGGGAACACAGCGAGTGTAGTTTGATGTGTTTCATGGAGAACTGCATCAAGATGCTGCCGAACTCACACTTTCTGGACCACAGTGTGACCACACTTTGCTTCAGGATTTTCCGAGTGGACAGGGACATTAATCTGAGTGATAAGAAGAAATGTAGAGGGGGTGTTTGCGTATCATATGCAGTATGTGCTTTATAGATGCAGCACTTGGCTTCCGAACGTGCATTCTTCCTTTTTTTTTTTTTCTTTCTCTCTCTTCTTTTCTTCTCTCTTTCTCTCTTTTCTCTTCTCTACCTGTCTGCTCTGGCAAAAAATAAAGAAAGAAAGAAATATATCAACAAGAGGAGCCTATAAAGTTTATAGAACTCCTTTTGGCAAATCAAATGTGTTTGGCACAATAAAGCATTCCGACGATGATTCTGCTTGCTAATGCTGCCAGACAGGACAGGTCTTAAAAAAAGAAATGTGGAGGGGTGTAAGGGAACATTTCTGTGGCCTGAATATTGAACCACTAGCTGTTGGAATGTATACATATTACCTGCTGAAGGAATTCATAAATGCTGTGGCTGTTTGTAAACATTTTGAATGAAAACACTGTTGTGATTCTTCCATTAGCTGACACAGAGGTGATCCACATGACTGTGGCTGCGTTGAGCAGCTATGGATAATTATTGGATCTTGACCACCCTCTACACGACTTACTGAACATGCAACTGAACAAAGTTTTACTGCCACAGGTAAAGATACAGAGGGTCTTTACCATCTCATTCCACTGTGCCTGCATTCCTTTTAGATTTGGGCTCCTTGTTGTATTCATGTTGGATTTTGATTTGTTAAGCTTTTCATTTTCTGTATTGCTTGCTGTAAGGTGGTAATTTCTCAACTTTTGAGATAAATAAAGTATTTCTTATCTTAACTTAGACCTTGTCTTCTTAAAATCTACCGCCATGTACTTTGTCTTATCATGAATGCAGCGTTTACTTGGAGATGTATTTACGTATCAGCAAAGCTATTGGGTAGGTATAGGTGCACTTACAGTCAAAGGGCTGTTTGCAAGGTCACAAGCTTTTTAAAAGGACTTGTATAAGTGTCAGAGGATTGTGAAAGCTGCCCCACCTGGGGGTGTTCCAAGAGTCTCCCAGAGACCTCCAGAGGCGGTCCTCCTCCGGGCTGACGACCCGTTCCAGCAGGCCTACAGCGGAATCTATCAGCAGGGGTGAGAGCACAGTGGGAGGCAGGTCTATGGGATATTGAGGAACCATCTGTGGAAAAATGAAGAAAAATATATTTTTATATATGTACAAACACACACACAGATAGACAGATAGATAGATAGATAGATAGATAGATAGATAGATAGATAGATAGATAGATAGATAGATAGATAGATAGAGTTATAGAGTTATATAGTCAGTAGTTATTGTTAGTCATAATGACTGAAAACAAGCCTTAAATCTAGACAAAGAATAGCTTACTATGTTTAAACTTGAGAAGAAGATATGGACATAGTCAGGAGCACTGGGATTGTCCAGTTTCCCCTCCAGCTGGCTCTGTAATATAATTAAGAGTTTTTCAGTCACACATTTAAGCCCTTAGACAAATGTGTTGTAAAACCCCTCATGTAAGTCTGTAATCTACAGCGAGATTGAACTGAGCAAGTATTTACCAGCAGATTGAATCCATATTTGATTTTCTGAAGACAGGAAACATATTCTTCCAAAGGCGGTAGAATGTGAGTCGGTGCTGAGGCTAATGATAAACAGTCAAATTAAATGCTTATTAAACACAAACATCTATAGCAGTATATGGCCTGTATCTATTTGAGGTTATCTCCTGGTTGTGGCTTCCTTAATTACATGAGTGGAAAGATAAACTGATAAAGTATATTACCAGTTTTCTTAGATTTTTTATTCTTTTTGCTCTTCTTTTTGTTGTCCTCCTGTGGTGGATGTAATACATTGGCCATGAAGATCTCCAAATCATTTAGAATATGGTTTAAAATATCCTGAAAAAAAAAGTAGTAAAAGCATGAACTAAAACGCTCTAAAATTTGCTCAAGATAAGACAAATGATTCCATGACCAGTTTCATTAATTTATATCAACTATAAATTACACACAGTTATCACAGCACTGACCGTGTTCCTCTGTGCCAACATTTCTGAGTCAGGAAAGAACTCTGGGCTTCTTGGTCTTCCAGAAAGGTCTGGATGGTTCACTGGTTTTTCTTGTGGAGTATAGGCTCTTGAAGGAGACATACCTAATTGTAACAAAGAGCAAAAGGTTTCTCATCAAAAGCTGCTGTTTATGCGGTGTGAACCTCAAGAGAATGTTCACACCACATAAACACACTGAGTATATTTTATTGCTTATTTGCAGAGAACAGGAAATTAAAAAAAACAATTCAGCTGTGGATAAGAACAAACGTCTGAATTAAAAAGAGTTCCTCTTGTGAGATGATAACATTTATATTTTTGTTTCCAATGTACCTGGCTCTCTCCACTGTGGAGCCAGGAGGTCTGGTGGTGGCAGGTTCCTTTCTTCTTGCATACGATGGGGAGCACCCTGCTTAAAACTTCCTGGCCGTTGCTGTCCAATAATATTTTCAAGGTCATTCCTGAAACATACAGAATATAATGAGTTTACTGTTTGAGTTCTACATTGGTCCTGTCTATGCTTCCCTATATCCCTATATCTTACACATGTATTTTAACACTGTACCTGGTGTCAGAATGCTGCCTACTTGGTTCCAGGTTACCACCTCCTTTTTGGACTGCCTTATCCAGATCACTCTTAATGAGCTCTGCCTGGTAAAACAAACTTTTACTTACATAACTCCATGAAGAAGAATCTAAACGTTGTTAGGAAGTACAGATAATGCTTATAAACATTCTCCCTTCTCCGAGGACTTTCAGAAGGTCAAAGTTAAGCTTAAGTGACCAAAAGATTCTTCTCATGAAATGTGACTCACCCCAATCTCCTCACACTGGAACATGAAGACTTGGCGGTTGAGTTTTCTGCGTTCCTGCACAGTTACTGTCAGCAGAGAGTGGTATTCACAGCTGTCCAACACAGCTTCAGTTTGCACAATGGTATTCAAAGGCATTGACTCCAGTTCTGCCTGTAGAATCAGATTGATCAGCCACAGATTAATGAAAGTAAATACACAGTTAACAGTCAATACTGAAACTCTTTCCAAACAGAAAAAGGGAGCCATGACCCTTAGAAAATACTCACAAATCTGCATTGTCAGTTTTCTTTAAAAAATCTCGTTCTAATAATTTTGTAATCTCAGACTCCTAATGCTTGTCTCAAACTTGATAAAGCTTATCATGGTCCTATACAACATACAGTCCCCTCCAAAAGTATTTGAAAAGCAAAGCCAGTTAATTTGTTTTTGCTGTGCACTGAAGACATTTATGTGTGAGATCAAAAGGTGACTATGAGAAGAGAGATTACAGTTTCAGCTTTTAATCTCTGGTGTTTACATCTAGATATGTTAAACGACATAGAACATATGATATTTTGTATGAAACCATTCAGATTTTCAAGCGTGAGCGTCAGTACTGGAACATGACAAATGACAGGCGTTTCTTGTTAACCGGGTGTGTCGTGTAAGATTGGTTGTTTAGTCATTAAGTAGCACTGAATATCTACTCTAAGTTTCAGCTTTGGCTTTCATCTGTGAAGACGGGATTTGCAGTTAAGAAGGGCAGACCAACATGAATACCAGACCACTGGCTATGAGAGAAAAGCATGCCACTCTAAATGTGAGAAAAGGAAGAAAATCCATCAGAGCCATTTAAAAAAAAATTAAGCATAGCCAGTACCACAATGTGGAATCTCCTGCAAAAGAAGGAAACCACTGGTGTACTGAGCAGAAGGCATCAATCAGTCATCCAAGGAAAACAAAAACAACTAATGACAGACAAATGTGAGAGCAGTAAAGAAAACCCACAAAACAATAATTTGTAACATTAGGAACAACCTCCAAAGAGGAGTGGAAATATCTCAGTCCACTGTTTGAAGCAGACTTGAAGAACAATATAGAGGCCATACTGCAAGATGTAAACTACTCATCAAAATTCAGAAACCCTGGGATTTGCTCATGATCCTAAACAACGAAGCTCATCTGTCAAGCATGGTGGTGGTTGTGTCATGGCTTGCATGTCTGCTTCTGGAACAGGCGCAGTTATTTTTATTGATGATGTACACTAAAACTCAAAAGTTTAGTCCACCTGAAAATGTCATTGTTTCTAAATAAAAATACATTTTCATGGAATTCACAAAGAATTCTATCCATTCCACAAAGAATTTTATCCATTTCCCAAACAACTAAAATTAATCAGATGGTTTTTAAAGAATGAGCTACATTTTTGCATAAAGGCCTATTATCAACAACCATTGGTCCTCTGCATTAATCTCCTGGTATGGCTGCTAATCCAAGTTAATCATTTTAAAAGACTAATTGATCATTAGAAAATCCTTTTGCAATTGTGTTGCACAACTTAAAACCCTTTTACTAATAAGCAAGCAAAACACAGAGCAGGGCATTTCTAGGTTAGTTTAGTATCTGAAGCATCAGCAGTTGTTTGTTTGGTTACAGGCTCAAAATGCCTAGAAGGAAAGAACTTTCCTATCAGTCTATTGTTGCGCTTAGAAAGGAAGACTATTCAATACGAGAAATTGTGAGGAAACTTAAAATCTCTTACCAGGCTATTAACTACTCCCTTCAGAGAGCCGCACAAACTGGCTCTAAAGTGGAGTGAAAAGGAGTGGGAGGCCCCGATGCACAACTGTGCAAGAAGACAAATATCTGAGTGTGTGTAGTTTAAGGCAAAGACGCATCACAGGTTGTCAAGCATGGAGGCAGCATGATGGTCTGGGGGTGCTTTGAAGGTGGTAAAATAGGAAATTTGTACAGAGTGAAAGGAACATTGAGGAAGAAAAGCTGTCACAAGATTATGCCTACAGCATGCCTTACTCTGTGGACAGCACTTGATTGGGGCCAATCATACAACGTCATCACACAACGGCATCTTCTTCTTCTTCTTCTTCTTCTTTCGGCTGTTCCCGTTAGGGGTCGCCACAGCGGAACACCTGCCTCCATCCCATCCTATCCCTTGCATCCTCTTCCCTCACACCCACCCTCTGCATCACACAACGGCATAATGACCCAAAACACACCTTTAAAATGTGTCAGCAATGTTTAAAGAATAAACAGTCAAACAGAATTCTGACTGTAATGGGCCAGCACAGTCTCAAGATCTGAACCCTATTAAACTGATGTGGAGCAGCTTGACCGTATGGAACCGAGGAAGATGTGAGAGATGCTCCAGGAAGCATGGGGTGGTGAAATCTCATTTCTTTGATCTAACACGAAAATGTTTTTAGTGTCCAGCAAAAACCCATTAATAGGCCTTGCTGTTCCAAAACTTTTAGAGGGAACTGTGTCCTGTCCACGTTTATAATCTAAGGTCTTTAGAGAAATTATTTTCTGAGTTTGGTGTAGAAGATCTTGGCAAATCATAAATATCAATGCCATCCAACACCTTCGTGTGAAGTGGAACTATAACATTAAATAACAGGAGGTAATCCAAGAAGTCAAGTTTCCCACAACCTTACTCAGAGGTAAGACCATGCAATAATCACATTTGACTGGGTATTGGTTTAGCGATCTACATACTATAACATTCCACCTCCTATAGCCTTATCTACAGACTTTAATTTTTCTTCTAGAAGCAATAAATACCTTGGTTTCAATGTCACTGAGCAAAAGATATGCTCCCTCAACCTCCATGATCATCTCCTGAGGCCACAGACGACCTTTGGCATACAGGTTCTTGAGCTTAGCCACACAGTCTTCTACTGTCCTCACATCCTGGCCATTAAGCTCACAGGTGAACAGATGCTGTGGATTCAGTGAGAAAGGGTCATGGATTAAGAGAGCTAAATGGTGTGCTGTTAGTAATGTGCCTGTCTCTATGCATGTGTAGAATTCATACTCCTTTACCTCCACTCTGACTTGAAAGCTGTCAGATTGTCTGTTCAGCGTCTCCGAGTACTCCTTTCTCTGCTCTGATGTAAAGAACATGTCATTTTGTATATTATCATAAAATATGTTTAACTAGATAGAAGGAATTGTCATGTCTGAACGTACTGTATATAGATCTTCCACTGGGTCTGGACACGTCTCTCTGCAGGGGACCCCCCTGGTGGAAGTCATCTTGATGGAAAGCCCGCCTCTGTTGATATAAGTCATCTGGTGTGAAAGGCCTTAAGATAAAAAAAAAGTTAACTATTAGTTTCTTGACACATCCATAAAACCATCTTAGTTAAGACTCAGCAATAGATGAAGATAAGCTATCCACAGTCCACAGCACAGGAGCATGGTTGCTATGGCACTGTGGTGTTTTATTACAGAAGGGTGTGAACTGGTATGCTGAGGGTTGGAAAAATCTTAAATCAGAGGCCAAGTGGCTTAATCAAATTAATACATGACTGGTGAACCTAAAAGTGAAATTAAATGTCAACCAACCCCAAGGAATAGGAAAAGGGGCGGTTGTTTCCAAACATTTTCGGTCTACTCTGGATTTTTAAACTTCAGGTTGGCAAGACTCACACACAAGCAGCTTGAACCTGTAAGAAAAAAAGATGTGTTTACTCAGCTGACTTTGACAGATTCTGACAGCTTAAATCAAAAAATGTTCTTAGTTAATTTTCTAAACAAAAAAGGCACACTTTCACAGTTCAGTAAGGCTTTGATCACTTCTGTCTTGCATAGTCCGGTATAATCAGCAAAACTTTTCTATAAAAGTGACACTCCTGAGGTCAGTTTTCAACTTGTATATCACTATCATTCATAATAATCTCATCAACTCTGTCTTTTATTCTGCATAAGTTACAGTGTTGGTTCAAATATTAATATAGTTATTAATAAAGCACTAAGAGGGTAATATCCAGTTCATCAGTTATAAGAACTGTTTAAAGTTCAATGATTAAATAAGCAGAATTTCAATAATAATTAATGTTGATGACTTTGCCTCATGACTACAAAGACCAGCATTAATGGCCAAGGTAGGTATTTGAATAAATATTTTAACTTACCACATGGTCTTTTTTTGTATCAAGCAGTGAGACAAAAATCTTACTTAAGCACCATTACATAGCAGAGTAAACACATCTTCACTAGTTTATTTTAGGTTAGGTTTTTGAACTATAAACCGTGACATACCTCCTGGACAAGGGGAGCTTTCCTAGCAACAACTACCCACTTTCTGTAAGAACAAACGGTTTCATTTCAAAACAGAACACAGCACTTCTCCCATCAGATTTATGCAACCTCCTTCAATATAATCTGTAGTCATATTACATGTAGATCATTTTTACATGCTGTTTTACCTTGTACTGTCAGCTCTGCTCCCGTCATTGTTCCCTGCTTTCAAACAAATTTGTGACCAAGACATCTCATGGTAGATGTGTTCCTCATACAGCTTTGAGAAAATTTCCTTGACTTCCGCCTGAAGGCAGCAGGATCAAAGTACAACGGCTTAACGGGAATGGCAGAGCCAGAGGGTTGACCCGATTTGACAATTAAAGATAAGCATTTGTGTAGTGAAAGGCAGCAAATCTGTGGCTTATTGAGTCCAAAGGTTCAGAAATAATTCATCTCCTCCAGTGTTAAATGGTCTTTAGTGCTCATATTCTTGTGCCCTTATCTACCTCAAGCATATTCTATCATAGCTATAAATTGATCTTACAGAGAACATACTGCAAACCCTTAACAACATGGTGAAAGAACATTGCTTGAACAGGAAAAGAGAAACAACCACTTGAAGTTGATAACAGAACCATTTATTTCACCATCTGCTGACGTGTAAATACTGTACACACCCATAACTTTGACAGAGACAATCAGTAAAGAATAGTTTATTCTGCAAAGAAATGTGACGTCTCGTCTTGGGGCAATGAGTAGAGGATTAGAGTAGTCTGCTCTAGAGCCATGACAGTTTAGACTGTAGCTTTGGCCTGAGTAGCCTTGGCCAGTGCCTTCAGGTCTGTGATGCATTTGGCGATGCTCTCCTTCTCCTGAAAAACAACAACAAAAAAGTACACACATAAAACTCTGAAGCATACAAACCAGTCAAAACAGGACGTGACAGCAGGAATATTTTGATAATCTTATAGCTTTGGAAGAGTGTTCTGATTCTTTTTACTTTCTTATTTTCTAAATTTCCCCCTTTATTTAACACTAGCACATCAAAAATAAAACAGTACTATCTACAAGTCAATCATCCGGAAATATTTGATTAAAAAAACCACAGCCTTTTGGTTCAAATATGAGTTGCTCATTCCTCAAGAAATTATGCTTAAAAATTTATTTTGGTTTTGGTGAAGATGGACAGGGATATACAAAGATACACAGCAAAAGCTGAAGTAGGAATACAGCTGTTGAGGGCGTTTTGGCCCACTCAGTATGCATTCTTATCACTCAGCCATCAGGTCACTCCCAGAACAGTGTTCGAAAATGTGTGCAGTAGAATTAACAAATGTTTACAACAACTAACATTACGTTCCCACTGCAGGCATTTCCGATTTTTTGCTGAGATCCCATTTTTTTCCCGTGGTCGTTCATAATATAATTTAAATGCAACCACCATCAGACTCCTGGGTAAACAGTCTCCGGCCCTGAAGTGACACGCATGCGCAGAAGAAAGCGTGACGTAACACGCAGAATGCTGTGTTTGCAGAAGTAAATATGGATGCTACATATTTCAGCATGTAAACTTTTGAGTGGTAGTGTATCTCATGAGGGTTGTAGCAGAATGAACGCAGAAGTCTACAGAAACATTGTTTATTACCATGAATTGTCTGCCAATGCAGCCCAATTAATCAGACAGCAAGAAAATGATTCAAAACCTACTACCACCTCAGCTAATTACTTCAGAAGAAAAATGGAAGGTTTTGTACTGGCCAAAAGTGTGGCCCTTTAAAGCGCCACATTGCAATTATTTAATTCAATGTGTCCACATTTCATTATATAATTGCAATGTGGTGCTTTAAAGGGCCAAATTACATGATATTTTTGACATCAAATCGGCGACCAGAATAAGGGGCGGGGCCGGAAGCGG
>VUQH01010987.1:4227-16404 GCA_015106775.1 Etroplus canarensis
TTTGTGTGTATCCGGGTGTGTGAGCAGAAAACATCAGATAGATTAGAATATTCAAACAGATATTTCCCACATGAACTCAAAGTCGAGTTATTAAGTTTTCCCTCAACTTTCAGATGGTCCTCATCATCTGCATCAGCTAAAAAAATAGTCCACTAACTCCTGATCTTCCTCCACCATCTCCTTGGTAACAAGTAGTTTCAGTCTGCAACTGAAAACCGTGCAACACAAATGAAAGACCCAACCTCCCACCTACCAAAAAAGAACTAACCAACTAGAAGTTTTATTTTTAAAAAACAGTTCTGTTTCAAAATTCGAGCATGACCTTTCACATTCATATGAACAGAATAAGGAAGGAGAAATTCATTCAAGAGAACACACTTAAAATTAAACTACAGGAAATGTTAAAATCCAATTAAAACAAACTTCTGAAAGGATGTGTCTTCAAATGATCAGTACGCTCATTATTTTTTTTTAAATTCAGGGTGACATGGTGATACAGTGGTTATCATTCTCACCTCACTGCAAGAAAATCCTGGGTTTGACAGCTGGGGCTTTTCTGTGTGGAGTTTGCATGTTCTCCCTGTGCATGCATGGGTTCTCTCTGAGTATTCAGGCTTCCTCCTACAGTCCAAAGTGGGCTTAGGTTAATTGACTCTAAGTTGGTATGAATGTGAGTGTGAATGGTTGTCTGTTTCTGTGTTAGCCCGGAGACATACTGTTGCCCTCCTCAGGGTGCCCTGTGACAGCTGGGATGGACTTCAGCCCACCTGCCACCCTGAACTGTAAAAATGTAAGAAAATGGATGGATGGATGACTTCTTGTTTGTCCAATAAACTTTTATAAAGACATCTCGAACATAAGTATTTAGGTTAATTTGCAATGTCTATGCCAAAAGTACAGATACATTGAATAAAAGGGTACTATAATTACATTTTGTACATTTTTGGTATATAATGTTTTGATTAATAGCTTCTTAAGATTTTACTTCATTATGGTCCTATGGGTAGATTTGTATTGTACAGCTTTGCCCATGTAAACCATTTGTACATTCATTGTTTAAATCAGTTAATGCTAATTTTATTTAGTTAGGTACTCCTAAGACTGCATATAGTCACAATAGTGTTACTGTTTTCCACACACTGTGTATTCTAATAAAAACTGGCACATCATCCTGAACAGAAAGGGACAGGAACAGGAAAAACTTTGCCTGCCTGCTAAGACTGTCATGTACATCATATTCATAGTAGAAACAGTGGCGATGGTGATGATGATAAGGACGGTGATGAATACGACAGATTAGGGTGATGTTGTTGAAGTTTAATTCATTTCACGTTAGTAGCCCTCATCTACTACTGCTTGGAAGTGTCAGGACAAAAAGTGTTAGAGAGTTTGCAGCAAAAAATTTGCAAATACATATTTTGTATATATAAATCTGGTTCTATCAACTGCTGTGTGTCTCTCTCCATTAACAGTGTATTCGTTCCCCTGTCTCCTCTCATCCAGTCTCCACAGATAGCCAGAAACTCATTTCTTCTGACATTTGTTTTCAATCTGAAGCACCATCCTTACTTTTTCCACTCTGCGGACCTGTAATAATAGAATTAACCTGTGTGCAGGAGTAGACCACAAGAGAATATCCCTCTGTCTGGTTTCTGTCCTGTTCTCTTTGCCACTGCTCGTCTTCTCTGCCTTTCTGTCTCATGTTTCTGATAAAATAAGCATGCAATGCAATGGACAGTTATTTATTTTCCAACTCAAATCCCCATTTTAGTTATTATCTATAAAATAACAAGAATTTCTTTCATTTCAAGTTTTTATGTAAAATGCATCCAGTATTAAAAGGCTATTAGGTACATTAACAATTGTTAGGCATACTGTCGACTTTGTTAAAGTCATGCTTGCGTCCAAGAAGAATGCCTGTTTTTCTCCATTTTTGACTTACTGTCCCTCTCTTGAGCCTTCAGCATTAAAAGTAAAGGACAAGGCTTTTGTGTCTTCCTTCACTTTTATCTTTTTTTATTTCCTCCTTTCTTTAGTCTGTCTCTGTCCTCTCCTCTTTACCCTTTCTTTGGGTGTGGATTATCCAGCAGCACTCCCACCAAAGGATGTATTATTAATGAAAAACAAAGATATTTTACCTCTTCAGTATGCTTCAGCACTTCATCTTTTTGAAGAATGAGAGAACTGTTGTGGCTTTCTTTAATTGTAGATTTTTGTATTTCATTATCCAACTGGTTTAGAAAATGGGACTGACAGTGAATCAGAATCAGAATACTTTATTCCCAGGGAAAATTGCTTGCATTACAGACGCTCCGTTAAGTATACGTAAATATGAATTTAAATATAAATATGAAGGCGGAAATACATTTAAGAAACTAAAATATGTAAAAACCCAATATTCAGAGAGTCCAGTTTGTAGCGTAAGTGGTTCAAGGTTAAACAATACTATTTGCAGTATGTACACAGCATGGCAGTAGGTCTATAATCATAAATTAGAATTGCATATATTGTTATATTGTTATCATTCATGAGTGAATGATAATGCGAATATATATATATATATATATATATATATATATATATATATATATATATATATATAAAAAACAAATAAAGGGAATATAAATCTGGGGACAGATAAGAATATCAAATATTCAACTCAAATCAGGTTTATGTATATAGTGCCAATTCACAACAAAAGTGGCGTCAAGGTGGTTTTCACTGTAAGGTAAAGATCCTGCAGTGACAGAAAAAATCCAACAATCAGACGATCATGAGCAAGGAAGAACTTTTGCAGAACCAGGCTCCAGGAGGGGCAGCCATCTGCTTCGACCAGTTGGGGGTGAGGGGAGAGAGAAAAGAGAAAGGAGAGCAAAGCAAGACACAGGCTACGGGAGAGAGAAGACAACATTTAATAGCATGCAGCAGTAGCAAATAAATTCATTTGGAGTGAAAAGAGGTGGGTGGAGAAGAAATGCCCAGCACATCATAGGAAGCCCCCCCAGCGCCCTAAACCTATAGAAGCATAACTAACTAAAGCTTTATCAAAAAGTAAAGCTTTAAGCCTAATCTTAAATGTCGAGAGGGTGTCTGCCTTCACCTTTATGTGTCAGAGTATACTATATAAGTGCTTAAACCCTTTCTCTGTCATGACTCTGTCATTCATTGCTTGCTGATAAAGTGTTGTGAGCGTGGTCTCTTTTGCCATCACCTTTAAGTTCCTGCTTCCAAATCTCAAGTCCACTGTCCCAGTCCATCGACATAGCAGATGTGAAATCTGTTTTATCTTGGAAGAGGCTCCAGCACCAAAATATCATCAATTATCCTCCAGCCTTTCATCAGATGACCTCTCTCATTTCTGTGGTGCAGCGTTTGTGGTCACTGTGTACGTGTATGTATTCGCCTGCGTACATGTTTGCCTGTGTTTGTATTCAACTTCACATTGCGGTCTTTTTTTGTGTATTTGCGAATGCACTTTTCTGGGTCAGCAAATGTGTCTGTGCATGTTCCGTCTATATGTATTTAATTCAGTGCAAACCCCATCTATTCATTATTTCTCTGGTTTGATCCTGCCATCACAGATTAATTTGTCATTTCTTCAGGTTATTTGAAACCGTTAGAAAGAAATGAGCACTTTTCCCTGTGGCTGACCAGTACATTAACAGCACAGCAGGAGACGCTTAGCCCCCTCTAACAGAACATGTCTGGTAAGCTCATTTAGAGGGTCGCTATTAGCATATGGATGCAGTTGATTGAGTAATAAACCAGACACGGAGACTAATGTCAAAACCCTATTCTTGGACAGATTTTATTCTAACGTGTTTAAGCATTATTAAAAGTTAAATTGATTTTTTTTTCCTGGCTCTTCCTTTTCTAGGAAAGCAGGCAGTTCGCTCATCTTTTGGATTTTTGAAATCGGAAGGAAAGAAAATCAAATCTCTGTCTTGCTGTTACAGGAAGAACAATGGTTATGTCATACCACTTAGTCTATCTACTACATTATCCGTTTGACATTTCTCATAAAAACATTTCTTAAATGTGATACGTTTTTGGTTATTTCAAGCCTCGGGCGCATTATAAAAAGGTAGATTTTCCAAGTTAATAAGGGTACACTAAAGAGTTTCCGCCTTCATGATGTAGTGTCTAAGTTTCTGCTCTTATATAAGGGCATTTTCCCTTCATTCAGGTAACTGTTCTATTTAATTCAATAAAGGATGCAGACTAATGAGTTGGCCCTTTGTAAAACCAGTATCTGTCTGTCTGATTAGGGCAGCAGAATCTTTATTGGAAGAAAGGAAAAGACTTGTTGTGGCCAGGAAAAGGGGTTTAGAAACCTCTGCAGTGATTAAGTTGGTATTAAGTTTGTAATAGGACCATGAAAGAGTGTGTGTATTTGTGTGCACTACCCAATCCTTAACCCAACCAACAATGCATTTTTTGAGGGTGGGTGTGGGGATGAGATTTCTGTTTGGAGGCCTTAAATTCAAAAACCGCTGTGGTCCCTTTAGCCAGGGTGGTGGGGGGGAATGAGAGATGCATGTCTGTCTCCTTGTTGGTCTTTTTGTCTATCTGGTTGTCTGTTGTTCAGTTGATATAGCTTAAAATTTCACGTTCTGTTCTTTCTTGCGTGTGCCTCAATGCACATCTGTGTGTGCGCTGATGTTGTCAGGAAGCCGGTTCGTGAGGTATTGTTTATGACTGTGGAATGAGAATAGAACAAAACAAGAAAATAACACTGTTTGCATCAGTGTGTTTGTGCCTCTCAGTGTGTGTGTGCTTTCTGGCAGGCTCACCACTGGGCCAGATGGAGAGAGTTTTCTGTCTGCCCTCTCTCTCCCTATGTCTCTTTCTTTCTTGCTCTTTCTCCTTTCTCTCTAATCATAGTTTTCCTTTAGCTGTAAATAGGCAGGTTGGGAAATCTATATGCACACACAGGCACACACACACACACACACATATTTTGGCCGTTGCTTCTGGCTTGATGTAGCATTTTTCAACCTCCCACGCTCATATAATCTGAAGGCAAAGGAAATGTGCGTGCGCACACTCACAACGTACACGCTCACAGAGTCGGCTCATCATACGCTTGCCCTTTTACTCACCCATGATCAGAGCAAGACACACACTCACACAGACCCAAACCACATAGAGAGTACAGAGAGGAGCCGATCACCCACAGCTTCCTCTTTTTACTATCCGCTAAACTGAAATTACACACATAACACACAGCACCAGTAACTGGGATTTGGAGAGAAAATGGGGTAATGGCAAATCTAAGATTTGTAGTCTGTAGATGTGATGCTTCATGTCCATGTATCCGATGTAATTATTTACAAAATATATAATTTGAGGTATATCCAGCACCAGAACTTTCCATTTGGGGAACAATATTAATGATGAAAGTTGTCTAAACCATTATTAAAATTTGAAAATACAGCAAATGTAAATCAAATCAGGAAAGGAGGTCTAGCTATCAAGCTACAGTCCTCAGTAATTTCCATTTCCCACTGGCTGTTGTATATTCATAAGTTATGCATTGCATGTGGACTGAAGCTGTGTATTTCTTATGTGCGTCATGATCACAAACATGGTTGAAATGGATAATATGCCATTCAGTCATTAGTTGGAAACCAACACATTCACCAAAAACATGTAGGCTATATCAAATAAACACACTTCAGACACAAACCCCTGCATGCTTTGAAATAAATGTACATATAGGGAGCAGGTGCACTGATCCATTACAAAACCTGAGAAAACAGCTGTAGGGCAAACAGATGCAGGTGGATGCTTTGTTACTTGATAACAGCTTTAATGTAAGCGCAATAAAACTTTTCAATCAATTTGTCTAAGCTAAGCAGCCATGGCAAATAGGTCATTTTTTTGAAGATGTTATGTTGTTAATTTTTCACCTAATATTTCTCATTATACGCAAGATTAAGACGAAGTTTTAGGGGTTTTTTAGTGTTATAAAGATTATAAAGGCAAAATATTTTTTCAGAATCTACTAAACAGAGAAACAATACACTGACTAATACATTAACAATTTAACATACACAGAAGAAGAATATTATTGTAAAGGTAAAACTAATTTTGGACATCTAACATATTAGTTGCACTAAAATTAAGAAGGTATAACAACAGAGTCCTCACTGTGAAACAGACTGAGCATACCATTGCCTACATTTTAAAATTCACCGCACAGCTGCTAAAAAAAGGAAACATGTTTTTATAAATTAATTATCATAAAAGTAGAACAGTAAGAGTTTATCACTCCATCCACCTCTGTCTTTTCTTCACCGGCCTTCTCTCGTTCTCTCATCTACCATGCACACTGCTCCATCTCAGTCTGCAGCCCTTCATCTCCTTAGTTCTGCTCCACAGGTCTAAAACTGGTCCAATTCAGTGACTGTTCTGGATTTTACCCTTTACTTGCTTAGATTAGTTAGGACTTCCGTAATCTGCTCGGTTTAACTAAAGTCACCCTGCTGGTCTGTACAGCCCTCCCGGCTCTGCCCTGCTGTGCTGTGGCTCAGTATCCCTTCCCTGACCTGTTCAGTCCTGAAATAAGTATTCATATTTTTTCTAACACAGTACACTATATATTCATTTATCAGTGTCATCCAGCTAGCTTGATAACAAAGTTAGAACAAAATAAACTTTGCTTTCAGTTTCACCCTATATGACACAACAATCAGTCTTTACTCTTTAGCAAGACCATTAAACCTGCCTGTTTTTAGGGCTAATGAACATAATTGACTCTGCTCATCATAATGGAAGGGACTGTTTGCTTAGGCTTTACTTTGTACTCTCTGACATCAAACTTAATTGCATTTCATTATGCCCTTTTTGCTGCTGTTTTTAAAAGTGAATTGATTCAAGTTGGTGACGAGACTGGATGTTAACTTTGGTCATACAAGTCTTGGGAAAAGAAAACCTCTGAATGCTCCTTTCCTCCAAAAGGAAATATTCTTTTGGACATTATCAGAATGTCTTTTTGTCTGTCTCTGTCCAGATATTGGGTTCAGCCTTCCTTAGAAACGTCTTGTTCCTCAGTTTGTTTAAAAGCTTTCAGCCCTTCACACAGAGAGTTTATTTCATTTAGCCGGGAGGGCCTCTATTCGTCTGTGTACACACACTCATTTTCACTTGACTCTCTTCCTCTTTGTTGTTTCTTGCTTTCACACCATCCAAACCCACATCCGCTGGTCATTACATGGCCCTTTTTCACCAAATAATTTCATTTCATTTGTCAGTAACCAAAAAAGACATTTGGTTCCATAATAACAATCACTCTGTTCAAATAATTTCTCACTGTATTTGTGTAAGTTTGCTTGGGTTTAATACAATACACATTTGACAATCTTTAGGGAATATTTATATGAGTGTATGTATGTGTTTGAATCTGTGTTTCTTTTTGAAGTTTCACAGTTTTATAGCTTTTTAAAGGGTTCTGAAAGTGTTCCTCAGAGCTTATTGTGACCTAATGTCATGAAATCACACCAATGTTGAGGACCATACGACCCAACAGGATGTTTTGTGGTTACTGGTTGCATGATTTATCTGGGAGGTCAGATTTGGTTGATGTGATATTTCTGAATGTTTATATTGTGCAATTTAATCCTAATAATAAATTTTGCTTGCTGTATAGTGGAAATTCCCAATGTTGACTATATATACATGTCATGCTTCTATTTATCTTTCCTGATTTAATGTTAAGTAGTTTTTTAAAAAAAATTACAGTTCTTGTAAAACAAGCTTTAGGTGTGTGTTTCTTTGTGAGACTATTTTTGCCTGTGTGTGTGTATTTGTGTGACTTTAGGCATGTGTTTGCTTCTGTATATGTGTGCTTGTGTGTGTGTGTGCATGAGTAGCAGCTGTGTCCGCCCGGCTGAGAGTGAATGGGTGTCCTCTTTAAGCTTCTCTAAAGACTGACAACAACACGACTGCTAAACGACTGGGAAAACTAAGTACCTCCATTCTCTGTCATTCTTCTTTTCTCTTCGCCTCCCATTCGCTCTGTCACTATGTTTGGTTTGCAGCAGAAGGACTGCAAGCTGCCACCAGATCTGTTTGAGTTCCCTCAACTTTTAATGAGCAGCAAGGGAAGCTGCTTTCTTTTTTACTGACTACCCCCTTATAATACTTTCTGTCTGTCTGTCTTACTTTCACCTTCATTCAACCAATTTCTGTCTTTCCTTTCTCCTCTCTCCCTCTCTCCCTCTCTCTCGTTATCTACTCCTCCTTTTCTTTGTCACTTCTTCTCCCTTCCGTTTGTGGCTGCCAGCTGAAAGATTTACTATATTTACCAGCTTAGTTTCCTAATCTCAGTACAAACTACTATCGCTAATGAGTTTCTCACTGGTTGCACTATGGGTGGCACGAAAGAAAGACAAAAAGCAAGAAAGAAAGATAGAAAGAAAGACAAAGATATAAAGAAAGGAAGACCAAAAGAAGGACAGAGACACGAAGAAAGAAAGACAAAAAGGAAAATGAAAGAAAAAGACAAAAAGCAATAAAGGAGGCAAGACAAAGACAAAAGGAAAGGAAGACTTGAAGGGCAATGGCATAAAGAAAGCAAGAAATTGAGACAAGAGGCCAAATGAAATCAACTTAATCACTGATATTAAATCTTTCATAGCAAAGGTCAACACTATTCAGAGCTATATTAATATTTTCACTGAATCATATTTTCATGAATGTATATTTTAGACATACTTTGTTGTATTTCTGCTTTTTTTTCCCCAGTTATTTTTGTATTTACTCTCATCTTATGTTTATTGTGTATCGTGATTTTAAAGAGAACATTTTACAAAGATGATAGTAAAAGAAGAACA
This sequence comes from Etroplus canarensis, assembly GCA_015106775.1. Lineage (NCBI taxonomy): Eukaryota > Metazoa > Chordata > Actinopteri > Cichliformes > Cichlidae > Etroplus > Etroplus canarensis. Next base: position 13,065 of record VUQH01010987.1, read on the forward strand.
CTGACAACTTTTCCATCTGCTACAGTTGAAAAGTGGGTGGAAAATGAGAGGATTGGTGGAGTAGCATGTGTATTTTTTTTTTTTTTTAATTCTTGGTATGCACAGAGCAGGTAGAGGAAAAAAGATAGCAGTGCAGGTAGTTGGTGCCCAGTCATGCATGTTTCACAGTGTGTGTGTGTGAGTGTGTGTATATGTGTACATAGGAGACCCTGTGACCTCAGGTGCCCTGCAGGTGTGTGCCTCTGCATAACGGGGGGTAGACACACATTCACTCACACACAGACTCACACATGCACACACTAACACACCATCTGGGAAATCCTCATCAACTGCATTCCTTGCCGGTTTGGCTGGGGGAGGAGGATAGTGGATAAAGAAGTAGTCTGTAAAAGACAGAAAGTTCAAGAGAAATGAGGACATTATAAGGCATTGACATAGGGGAATAGATAGAGTGAATATGTAATTTCTGTAGCATCATTTTGACATGGCATGGATTTTACTTTGTTTTATTTTAAGCAGAATTAACACTTGAAAAGTTAAACTGCACCAACTGGAATGTACAAACTAAGTGCATTCTTTCATATTGCTCACATTTCATTTTTGTGTGTGCAAATTTAACTCTTTCGTGCATGATTTATGATGTCTTCAGTCAAGCCACTGATATGCCGCTATAGCAATAAAACGGCTTTTGAATAACTGTCCACTGTCGTGACTATCATGCATGAAAGGGTTAATACCCCATTCCCGATATTATGAATATTACTTTACTTTTTAAAGTTATCATTTTACTCAATTCAATTTCTATTTTAATTCATGGAAGCATTGAAAGTATCTGAAGAAAGTTGCAAAAAAACATGAATAAAGATGTGGATGAGTGAGTAAGAAAGAAGTGAGTTGTGCAAGAAAACTCAACAGGGAGTGGAATGGAGGGGAAATGAGAGAATCAAATGAAAGGGGGATGAGTGTTTCTGATTTCCGTTTCCTGCCTCATGGTTCCCCGTTCTGTCTGTCAGCCTATTCATTATGAGCTAACAGGTGCCATCTTTCAATAAATGCGCTCTGTCTGAAAGTCTTGCATGTGTATGTGCAAGTGTGTGTTTTGTATAAGCTCACTGTTCCATTCTGTGTTCCATTTTGTATGCCTGCATGAACTATACATATGCGCATAAAGAGAAAAAAGAACAGAGCTGGAAAAGTCTAGACTTTGAATTGTGACTTTCAGGATAATCAAGAGGCCTGGATACAACACTAAATATAAAATGAATGTGAGATAATGAGTGAGTTACACGTAGGATGTTTTTGTGTTATTTATGCAGAATTATTAGACATAGAGTCTGAAAATGAAGAAAAATGTCCAAATCTGGCTTCTCTCTTTTTTTTTTTTGCCTTTCTGTCTAAGTTAGGGTTAGACAGAAAGGAAATGTTAAACTTCATTTTGGTGTGAGCCCTGGTAATCCCACTCACACACTGTCACAAACACAGAAAAATGTACACTCATGCACATGTATGTGCCCACAAACAGCAAAGGACTTCAAAGGAATCTCAGAAATGCCAATCATGCTACCCTTTGCAACCCCTTCTACTGTGCGTCTCTCTGTCCTTTGTGTCTCCTTGGCTACATTTCCAGCTTGCTGTCAAGTGAATTTCATGCAAGAGATTGAACGTTCCACTGAACAGACTTAAACTGGAATTTTATTTATGCACTTGCACTAAATGAAATACTGGATATTACTATACTTATAGAAAAAACTATAATAATAAGTATTATAAAAAATGTTTAAAAATAGAAAAATAAATTGTGAAAAATGTGAATTAAATGTAGCAAACTGAAAAAAGAATTCATTAGATTTATGGCCATATTGTTTGTGTGCATTTGGCCCCATAATAAAAAAACCCCATAAAGTTATTTTTCTATGATTAGCAACATTTTGTAGATAGTGTCCCAGTGCTTTACACATTCACCTTATAAGCAAAAAGTCCCTCTCACCATGGAGGGTTGCATCAGGGAGGGTATCTGGCATAAAACCGCTACCAAATTACCAATGCAGTTTAGTCTGCTGTGGTGACCCCTTGAGGAGAATACAAGGGAGCAGCCGAAGGTACATTTTACAGCAATATTTGTAGATGGTAGTGTTCAGTCCAGTTTAACTTTGAGGAATTGCTTGAAAGTTAGTAATTAAATAAAATTCTTTACCTTTTCTCTATTGAATTAAAGAGAAACCCGAGGAAAAAGGCAACCTCAAAACTGTTGCTTTGTTTTAACATATCCATCATCATAAACCATATGTTTCTCTCCACCAGGTAAATAAGTTCAATAGCCATTCCTTTGTACCCTTATTGTGTTCTCCATAAACTTTTTAAGTAAATGTCTGGCTCTATAGCTTCTAAGAGCCCTGCTTTTTACAGTCAGTCAATGCTATGAAAGTAGTTCAAGTGAAGAAAAATGTTAAAGTTGCAGGCCAGACTTCTAAAAGCTTGGACTGATAAAGCTGCAAATTCGGGTGATATTTCTGTTTATTCATGGAAACAAACCATTTCCATTTGGTAGTTGAACCTGCTCTGCTATGGGGCAATGAAACCTGAAACATCTGAAAGTGAATTTTCACTTAAATGCATCACCCTGTGAACCTTCTGAGTTGGTTTCTGCTCATAAAAGGAGCCCACAGCTTATCTTTCACTCTTCTATGGTGAAGAGGGAGAAAAATGACTTTGTTATTCTACTGTTGTGCAGGCTCTTTTGTATGTATCACGTATTCACCAATGCACCTGCATTGGGCTGTCTCTGCAGACTAGGTGTCAGTGCATCTCCATAGCATTGGAAGTGAGAGTTTTCACGTACACACACACACACACTCAGGCACAGAACCATACATCTTATTATAGTAAGGAGTGTGCATCACCAGAGCTTCACACATTCCATTCTGAGGAGAGAAGAGTTGTATTTGCTTAGCGCCTCAATGTGTTCAGTGTACATGTGTGTGTGTCAGGAGGAATCTGGGGGTGGTGTGGTGTGTGATTGTGAGCATGCTTCCATGTTTAACTTTCCCGTACTTTGTGGCCCTGGAAAGGACTTTTGATATAAATCTGTTGGACAGAAACAGGCCAGAGGAAATATGACTATGTGGGAGGCTGTGACTTAGTTTACATTCACTATAGGGCTTGGATATTTGTCTGTACAGTATGTGTTTGCAAAATAATTTTATCCTCAGGTAGACAGAAGTAAGGAAAATGTGAATGTGGAATGTCCATGTGCATATATCATCAGCCTGTATATTTGTCCAGCAGGTGTTATTGAGTCGTTTAGAGACCTGTGGTGGTGGATGTAGTGTAATGAAGACAT